>RCHF01001774.1:0-25257 GCA_003987895.1 Neonothopanus nambi | reverse complement strand
ACTTGTTATTGAAGTGCTTCACCAGCATATCATGTGGAATGATCCCTGCATCATACCAGGAAGACAAAACAACACTGGCGCGGGTGCTCAATGAACTAAGGCTATGGCAGTGTTTTGTGACCATAAGTCCACCACAGGAAAAGTTTCGTTCAATTTCGGCACCTGTAGCTATATTTCTGAATAGTGAGAGCTTGTTCAGAGATCAAGGACAATTGAAATTCTTACCAGGAACAGAAAGAATATCAATGGCCATCCGTGCCAGGTTTGGATCATACTGTGATTCCTTCTTATTCAATTCATCAAACCACCACTGCACAGGATCACCACATTTCGGAATGACTGAGCTTTCAAGCCATTCATCAAACAGGTCCCAGATATCTGCAGCAGACGGTGCAGCGTCGAGCTTCTCAAAAGGATCGTCAATGTCTTCACTTCGCACAGCAGTGTTCTGGGAACTCGGAGCGTCTGGCTTATACCATTTCTCCCAGCAAACACAAGCTGCCTTGATTGCAGCGGCCTTCCACTCGTATGGCCATTCCGCCTCATCGAAGTACATAGATTTGTACTTGGGGTGCATTACTAGAAACGAGTTAGTACATGCTCCAATACAAGGAAGGATAAACATACACATAGCAGCTCAGTAGACCACACTATCATCTGTCTTCGCATAATACTTGTCACATACTTGAAAGCCTCTTGCAGCAGCAACGCAGACTATTTCAGGAAGATCTTCATTATTGACAGTCTTGAGAAGAAAGGAATCAATGATGTCGAAGGCAGGGATTACTTGATGGATTAGAGGCCTTGAACACCCTTTGAATTGCTTGGTGAGCTGCAGGAAGCACCGGAATATGAGTTCAAGACCTTGAATGACATCCCATTCCTCATGTGTGAGGACAGGTAACTTGGGTAGCTTCTCACCTTTATCAGCTGGTTTCTTCTTCTCACACAGTTTTGTTAATGCAGGGTGCAGCTTGAGAGCTGAGTCAAACATGACAGTGTAAGTGTTCCAGCATGTAGTGACAGGATGCTTCAGAGTAATGTACGGCACATTGAGTTTGTGACACTGAGTCTGTAGAGCTTGCCATGCCACCTGGGAGTAGTGGATCTTCTTCATGAGTCTGGCAATCTTCTTCCAAGCTGAACGTCCCACAGCCCAATCTGCGTCTGTCACCACAGGGAGGGTGGAAAGATCTTGGTCTCCTGCATCGAGTACCTCGTTCTCAAGTCCCTGAATGATGCAAAGATCCTTGAGCTCCTGACCAGTATCCTGCTCCTCATCATCCTCATAGTCAGCAGCATCTTCCTCCTCCTCCTCCTCCTCTTCCACCTCCTCCTCCTCCTCCTCCTCATCATCTTCAACTTTGACCACTTTTCCTCCAGCCACCTTTGTCGTTGTGGGTTTCAGAGGATGAGCAATTGCCTTGACGATGAGGTTCATAACGTGACATAGGCAGTGGATGCGAGTTGATTCACCAGCAGGGCAGTCCCAGAAGCTGATATCCAAATATTTGAGCATCTTGTCATTATTTGAAGCATTATCACCAATGAGACTGAAGATTTTCTTCTCCAGGCCAAATATCTGCAAGCATTTGATGAGCTTCTCAGCAAGATATTGGCCTGTGTGTTGTTTCTTCAGCCTGCACTGACTATTAGCAGAAAATTCATATACAATAAATGTAATGGACATACTCAATGAAATCTAATAAAAAGCACTTCATCTTCCCTTCCTTGACCATGTGAACTACTACGCCTAAGACTGACTTGATATTTTGAGGTGTCCAGCCATCGAATGAAAGGTGAAGGAACCTGGGATAGTCCTGCAGGAGTTTAGCTACAATCAGAATTGAAAGCTTATGAATCTCAATAACGTCATTCGAAATGGTAGACGTGTCCACAAGCTTCCCAGTAGGATTGAATGCCTTTATGATATTGGCTAGAGGCTCGTCATTAACGATAGCATATGGACGAAAGCAGTGTGCCACCCAATACACCGTTTGCACGCAAACTTCACCCTTGTCATAGGTGCTGCCAGTGGCATACTGGGTGATCTGTTGCTCGGGGTGAGCTGCTTTCTTCTCGCACTCCTTAACATGATTGGACAGATTTGTAGTTGATGTATCATATCGAGCACATCAAATGGTGGTACCTCTAAGAGCATAGGTAAATAAGTCAGATACAAATGAAGGGTACAACAAAGAAGTTCAACATAGAAGCTCACCGGGAACAAGTATACTCATTCCAAATTATGCCATTTTCCTCCACCCAACTCTTCTTCACAAAGTGATTGTAAATGTTTGACCGAAACTTATCGTGTTGCTTGTCAAAAATTTCTTGGTGCGTAAGCCCAGTGTACTTCATTTTCACCAGCCAGTCCCAATCCTTGTCACTTGTTTTGGCTCGCTTCTGTACTGGTTCAGAAGACTGAGAGTCGGCTTGAGACGATTCGTCGATAGATATGATCTCGTCATCTTGGGGAGGAGAAGAACGACCTAGTTCAGGGGATGAAGGGATAGAGTATGAGGTACAATTCTTTCATTTTGCCATGGTACGGTAGGATACAAGTGGTAGCATGAGTAGGAACGAGTGTGGATGATTAAATATGGTCATGCAGACTACAATGTGGCACAAAACAACAGTGTGGCCTGAATACACATGTGATGAATGCTAGTAGTCGAGTACAACAGTCAAAAATACTAACGAAAAACATACCTGAGGACTTGAGTAGGATTGCCTATAGCTAGCATAAATAAGTGATGAAAGTCAGTGATCAAGCAGTATAAACTTTGACTGAAAGACCCAGGTCAAGCCTGAAGTCTCACTATGTCTGGGTCAAGCCCATGACAACAATCTGTTGAGACAAACTCATACAGATTCCCACAAAATGAAAGAGAGTAGAGAGCAAGAGAGCAAGAGAGATCAAGATAAAGAGAAGCAAGTTGTGGAGATGACATGTCAGACTGACCACTTTGTCAGAGTCTTGGAAGTAAAGCAGTCATAAACAACTCAAATCTGTAAGTCATCGATAATCTTCAACTTGCATCCACTGTCCTCTACTCATCTCTCTTCTCTTCACCTCCTCTTCTCTCTTCAAAATTTGGTGCAATTCGGTCAAGTGCCGATTGCTCTGTGACTCAGTCTTGTACTGGTCACTGTTCCTGCACACAACTTTGTGTTGGTGTATGGTGTATCTCAAGTCTCAACGTGGATCCTTCCATCAATATCCCTGTGTGCAATACAATCTCCATACTGTGTGGAGATAGTACATGTTGAGGATAGGTCAAAGCTGGTGATCGAGAGACCCACGCGGCTCCTAGGTACCGATCGCAGTACTCAACTTTTTCCTTTTTCACCCCTTAAAAATGGTCTCATTACTTACCAAATATTTTCTTGTCTCAGCTGCGCTTTCCTTCTTCCACATTCTTTCAGTTTCTTCACCATGCGGCGAGTAAAATTTTCGATCTACTTTTCTCCTTACATACACGATATACTAAATTTGTACATCTGAAGCTCAATCATCTGCCAATGTTGAGCTTCATAAAATTAGCTAGTCTTACGACAGCACCCTCAGTTTGCACCTTGATTTCAGTGTACACTGAGGGTGAGCTTACTTTGTCTTCTGTACCTGTTCTTCACTGATAGTTCTTTTAGATACAAACTTATATTTGTCTTACAGGTACATATTGAATAAACTATTCAGTTTGCACCTTGATTTCGGTGTACACTGAGGATATGAACTTATATTTGTCTTACAGGTTATGGGCCCCGCCTGCTGCTGAACCTGAGAACAACACTGAAAGAAACTCTTGCTGAACAGAACACACATCCAAAATCCTGAACCTATGATGGTGAGCAATGGAGCTATCCCTCCTCCGATCCCTGAGGTTCCTGAGGATCAGAAATTCGACGGTGGTGTCAGATTAAGCTGGTCACCTGTCAAAAGAAAAATTGCAAATGCCCTTCAAGCCCAAGGTCTCTACAGTTACATTGACAACACTATCAAAAAGCCTACTGCTTCTACCCCTACAGCTTCCGCTACTGCTCCCACTGCTGCTCCCACTACTGCTTCTGCTACTGCCGCTGCTGGTACTGCTGCTTTGACTAGGACCCCGCCCACTGCTTCCCCTGCTCCTACTCCAGTCTATTCTACATTGCCGTCCCTTGATGAGTGGATCTTCAGGAACGACTGAGCTAAGGGGGTTATTGAGGCACACGTTGATGACCTTACCTCGCTTATCACTAACGCTGACTCGCTTACTGCCTATGAGCTTATGAAGGCATTTGAGACTGAGTATGTGGCAAAAGATGAGATGCATAAAATCCTCTCCAAGCAAAAGCTTCGTTCCTATGTTTTCAAAGGCAGAGAGACCCTTGAGACTTTCTTTAGGCAGCTCAGGACCCTGCAAAAGGACACTATTGAGGCCGGGAATACTATCAATGATGCTATGTTCCAGCAGATTGTACTGGCCACTTTTCCTTTGAAGGACTTCGACTCCATCATCCAGACGGTCTCCATATCATCTCAGTACACCACCTCAGCTGCCATCATCCAACAGATCTCCCTCTCCTATTCCTGGGTTGAGGACCATGAAGATCGAAGTCCGGTAGTTAGCGGGAGTCAATTAACTACTCAGGCACACGCAGCAGTACTCTCGAGGATTGATGAGCTAGAAAAGCACTTCGGAGCACAGATGTTGGTAAAGGGCACGAAGAGTGATAAGGAGTGTTCAAACTGTGGGAGGAAAGGTCACACGAAGGAGGACTGTTACAGGAAGGGAGGTGGGAAGGAGGGTCAATATCCTTCCTGGTGGTGAGGGAAGAAGGAGGTGGTACATACCCTGGTGGTGAACCTGGCTGTTGGGGAGATTCCTCAACACTACGCCATGGCCTCCATTACATCCCAGAGGGTCGTGGGGGCAATATATGCTGACTCGGCCGCAACCGACCACTTCTTTAGAGACCGTGCTGATTTCATCACGTACACGCCATACAGGGCTACAGGACAGTCATCCAAGGAGAATACTACCTTTGACATCATTGGAAGGGGCAAGGCGCATAAGGTTTTGTGTGAGGGGGACAAGGAGGTGGTGCTAACCTTCAAGGATGTGCTTCATGCTCTGAACATTGCTTCCGACCTGATTTCCATTGGCACCTTAGATGAGATGGGGTACCAGATCCTCTTCGGGAATGGGCTGGCTAAGTTTTTCAGTCCAGGAGGTGTCCATTTCCTCATGGGAGTGGGGTTGAACAAGCTGTACCGGTTGACTGAAAAGAAGAAAGCGCCTCCCACTACCACCCTGGTCGCCAAGTCTCGTTCTCTGTCTAAGCCCACAGATCTCGAAACATGGCACCATTGTTTTGCTCATGTGGGGATAGGGAGGCTTGAACTGATGATGCAGAGGAAGCTGGTAGATGGTCTGAGTGTTACCAACATGAGGGTGAATGGGAGGTGTATTGATTGCCTTGTTGGGAAGGCCATTCGTCACCTGTTCAACACAGAAGTAGGCAGGGAATCGAGGCCTCTTGAGTGCATCCATACAGATCTCACAGGACCAATGTGTATCCAAGGACAAGGCGGATATACCTACTCTATGCCAGTCGTTGATGGGTGTACCACCTTCTCAAAAGACTACTACCTCAAAAACAAGGAGGCGGAAACAACCTTGGATGTGATAGAGAGCTATAGAGTGGTGGTGGAGAAGGAGACAGGGGAGAAGTTGCTATGCATGAGAATAGATGGTGGTGGGGAGTTTGACAATCTCTTGTGGGCGGCATGGGTGAAATGGCACGGCATCAGGCTGGAACGCACCACTCCTTATTCATCAGCAGCGAATGGAGTGGCAGAGCATCAGCATCATATCACTTTCGACAAGGTCTGTACCCTCCTACATGACTCAGGCCTTCTGCCTTTCCTATGGGTGCTCGCCGCTGCATATGTTGTGTACACAGAGAACCTCCTCCCATCTTCCTGCATGAACAACCAGATCCTGGCTGAGCTGTGGTTTAAAAAGAGACAGGACATCTCTCACCTTCACCCATTTGGTGCACGTGCATGGGTGACAATTGTTGACGGTACTCCAGGGAAGTTGGATCCAAGGACTGTAGAGGGACAGATGGTCAGGTATGGGGAGAGAGGAACGTATCTGTTGTACTTGGGGTCAGGAAAGGTCATCAGGAGTAGGGATGTGGTTTTTGAAGAGGGTCGTGGTCACAGGACTTTATCATCGAATGGAGGGGAGAGTGGGGATGATGGAAACTTACCCTTTGATGACTCAGCCAACACAACTCCAAACCCCACTGAGCCCGATCAATACCCCACACTCAACATCTCTGCCGAGGCCTCAGTCCCTGATTCTACCCTGCAAGTTCCTGATCAAATCAACAAGGTCCCCAATCAATTAATGACGCAACTGAAGCCATATACCGACCAACCTTGAAGATCAACCAGAAACAAGACACCATCATCCACGGTAGTAGCATCAAAGGAGTCAGAAGTGAGGGAGTTGGAGGTGAGGGTAGCTGGTGAGGATTGGGCGTTGAATGCAGGTAAGCCAAGGCACAGGGTGAATTTGGCAGCAATGGCAGATCATTTTGGAGAAATCGACAGCGAGTTCAACATGGCACTAGTAGCAATGGGAATACCACCAGTGCCGAAGAGTTACGTGAAGGCTATGGAGGATCTGGAGAGGTGGGAAAAGGTGATTGAGAAGGAAAAACAGAGGATGAAGGAATTTGGCATCTTTGGTGAGTTGCAGGATCCTCCCTCAGGGGCGACTATCCTTGTCCTGCTGTGGGTATTCACACACAAGTTGAATTACGAGTTCGGAATGTAATGTAGAACTCGTTCTTTCTCCGGTTTTTTTTGCTGATGGATTCTTCCTGTTAAGCATGATGCTGCTGATGGCATTGATCCCGGCTTCGTGCCGACTTTTGCTGGTGACTCACTCGTCATGTGTTTCATATCGCACCATTCTACAGTCTCCTCGTCTCTCTCTGTGTTCCGCTCCCTTGTTACGGCTTTCTTCTCTCCTTTCCACTATGATATTTCTGTGATTGTATGCAACGCTCTCTTTATTCATTCTTTCTCCCCATTTTCTCCTACTTTATCTATGTTTACAATGACAAACGCGCTTTTACAATGTTCCTTCTGAATTGACCTCCTCCGTCACAACCATCCTGCTCAGTTTCGCACTCGCCTCTCCTTCCATCTCCTCTTTGTAGTCTGCTTTTCGTTTCAACCTCATGGTGCTTGCTTTTTTCGCACTGGCTCAGCAGGCGTCCTACAGTACGTTCGTCAGCGCTTTCTTTTACATCGCTTCATCCACTCACCTCTGAGATAGTGCCATCCAGCAATGTCACAGATCTTAGCACTCCTACAGTGCGATGTTTTTTCTCCTTTCCCTTCCCCCCCGTTTGTACCATCATCAACATTAGCTTCACTTCCACAATGTCGCCATTCTTGAATGATACAGGTTGTATTTTCCTGAAGCTGTGGTGGCGTCAGCATTCACTCCTCTCATTCACTACCTCTCGCACGTACTTTTGCTCTCCCATGCTGCTCGTTTGTCTCTCGTAGTAGCAGACGCGGTTTTCGGCTGTGTGGACGTGCGATTTTCCCGCGAATTTCGCAAGCTTGCCGTCGTCGTCGACTCCATCTTCGAACGCTACTGCTTCTTCATAACCCGCAGTGGTTCTCGATGTAAAGTATCTGTTTGCAACTTCGATACTCTTGTGCCCTTGGTACGCATTGACGATATTGTGGTCTTCGGTCGCGTCTTCTGGAATGTTGCGTGACAGGAAACCGTCAATATCGTCGATGCCTCTCACCGCGTCCTCGAAGAGCTCGCTGCCTAGCCCGGTAACTTCCACTGCCTGTCTCAGAAACGATACCTTATTCCCTCTTGCACCAATGGTGAGCTCGCATCTTATATTGTGTGCCGAAACTCACTTTATATTTGCCCTAATCGGTGGAAGGTCTTTGTTCACAAGAACTCCCTGTACAACAAAGATGACTTCTTCACTGCTGTCCTCCTTGTTGAATACAATTCTCCAAGCAGGTGGTGACCCAACAACTGTTGCGTTGACTTGATCTTTCCAGCGCGTGTCCTATACATGTTATTTACCATCAGCAAGGAAGTGAAAAGGGGTTCTTCAGTGTGTGCTGCTGCGCTTACCTCAGTGAAAGTGGCTAGGTGCACTGGCGCGAACTCCCCCTTCATTCTCGCTTTCGACAGCTCGTCGAGCCGGTTCTCTATGCGTGAGTGTTAAACTGTTGGGGTATTTGTATATGGAAAACATGATTCTTACTGGCTGTTTCAACGTTATAGTGCTTTTGTTCCATCTCTCGTAGGGTTGTTGGTTTAGCACGAGGTTGTCGTGCTGACGGAAAAGGTGCTTTCTTCCTCCCTCGCTTTGTGGAACTTATACTTACGTTTGCGATGAACCTGTCTTCCACCTATGTCGTGCTTTACCTATCTTGGTCCCAAGGTCCACCACTACTCTATTTGTACACCACCTGACAACTGTCTTTTGACTCCCAACACTGTTCTCTCCCTGTCTTCTTCATTCTAATTAGATGCAAGAACATCTTGGAGGCTTGCAGTACTTATCTGGCTGCCCTCCTGCCCCCCCGTATCATTCCTTTTTCGCTTTCGACCCTCCGCGTTGTCCTATCTTACGTCTGCACTGTCTCTTCATACGTATTTCTGCCATCGTCAAATTATGTCGGAAGCCGGCTGCTCTTGGACCGCCCCGATTCTGGGCCTTTTTCATGGTCAGTCGGTCTGTCTGTTCGTCGTGTTCTCGCTCAAAAAGTCGCCTTCCTTTTTAGATTCACCTTCTCTCGACGTTCCTGTCCATCTGTCGCTGGTCCAACGGTACTAGCAGTTCTCTTCTTGAACGTTTCTTCAATTTCTCTTTCTCGGAGCATTTCTCGAATCGTATTTCCTCTCCTTTATTTTATCACTTTGTGCCTTTGTTGGTTGGTCTGCACGTACTCCCTCGTTTTATTTCGACTTTTTCCTTCTGTTGTTATTTCTCCCTGTGTTTCGCGAGTTTACAGTTGATATGACATATTCATTAATTTCACCGCTTTCTCGCTTCCTCATTGGTTCAAGAATGGCGCCCTGCAATTTGCATACCTGCTTCCCTGTCATTCTGCTTGTTCATCTCTATGCCATGCTCGGCGTTTACGTTTCAAACCCCAACTCCGAGGATTTTTACTGTTGCACTTTGCCTTCGAAAAAAAAAACCAAAGGAAAAGAAAAAAATGAACTCCGATTCGGTTTCCATTGTGCGCGACTATATAAATCCAGCTCTGGAGGGCTATGGGACTTACAGGTTTTTACCTTTCCTTCCCCTCTGCTTGCATCTCGACAGCCATTCTCATGACTGGAAAGGCTGTCTCGTCCTCCGACTGGGCGACTCGACTGCCTGCACCGGCCCCTCCCTCTTCTGACGACGTTCAAGATCTCCCTGTGTCTGTTCCCTCGTCTCCGAAGAAACGTCCTGCAGCTGCCCTCGTCAAGTAAGTTTCTTGACTTTGGATCAAAATTTTTGTTGCTAATCACCTTCTGTTCACAGTGAAGGCTCACCTACCAAAAAACGTGCGCCACCTCCGGCCTCGGGGGAGTCTACTCCTCGTCGTTCGACTAGAGTGTACGTGTATCTTTTCGTCGTTGCCGTGTCGTTCCCATACTTATGTTGATAATTAGGCCTAAGCCCAGTGCTCGTCTTCTGAGTGCCTCTGCCCACGATGACGACGACACCAACATTGAAGCCGACGGATTTGATAGCACCACCACTGTATCGTCTACCCCCCTGGCTTCGAGGTGTGTCTTCTATCTTTTATATGTGCTGTTGCCTCTGTATAAATTTACCTTCTATTTTTCCAGCTTGGAAAAACTTCGTTTGCCTGCCAGCCCTGCTAGTCCTATTGCCACGCTAGCTAAACGCGCCGCTGTGTATGTTCAATGCTTCCATTGTTCTCACTTTCCTGACGATAACTTGTGTTGGTTTTCAGTCCTCGGGTGTCGCAGGCTGGCAAGGGTCAAAAACCAGTCAAAAGGGCGCCTTCTCCTATTATAATTTCTTCGTGAGTGTTTGTATATCTGTTTAAATTTAACTATCTTATTCACCTGCCTTATACAGCGACTCTGAGGATTTGCCAGAGCCTCACAACATCCTCGCCTCCTTGAAGAGGTATGTTTCAATCTTTTTTTTTTTTTTTTTCTCTCTTCTTTAATTCTACGAATAACATCTGTTCTTTGCTTCCAGTGCCCGTGCTCACAAGGTGGTCACTCCGAAAAAGCAGCCGGCTGTTGCCGCTGCCCACAAGAAGTCGGCTAGTGCCGTTTCCTCTGGATCTGCTGTGTACGTTTCTTTTTTTCACTCTCTACCTGTGGTTCTCCCTCTTATTGTCTTTCTTTTTACCAGGGTCAAGGTTAAGCAGGAAGATCTCTCCGACCTTTCTGATGTGGGGTGGGTTTCCTTCTTATTGATTTGACATCGATGATCCGCTTACTTTTTTTATGCGTGTTTGTATATTCGGGTACTCAGATTCGAACCTGGTTCTCCTGCGGCTGCCGTCGCCTGCATTGAATCCGATGGTGAAGCTGCCGCCGTCGCCTATGAACACGATGACGATATGAACGTCGGAGCCCCTGGCGAGCCAGACGCTGCGGTCACATCTGACCTGCCTTCTGGCTTCGATAGCGACACCGAAGCTGTGTTGAACGGCGCGACGGCTGAACCTGTCGAAGCCTTCGCGGATCCTCTTGATTCTGATGAGGAGATGCCTGGAAAGGCCGACCAGTGAGTTTGCCCTTTGCGATGTCCTCGTTCTAACCGCCTCTTTTGCTCACAACTCTCAACGCCGTTCTTAGGTATGACTCCGATACCTTGCCTTCTGCTGAAGTTGACAGGGAGTAAGTGCTTCCTATATGTGTATTATTTGCTACTCGTTATTGACTTGCTTTATGTCCTTTTCTAGCGACGGCTCTCCTGTTGCATCAGCAGACGCTGACGAGGATCCTGAGTTTCCGGATGTACCCCAGGACTGCCAGCCATCTACATTCGACGTTGAACTTCAACACCACACTCTTGTGGACTACTACAAAACACTCGTCGGGCTACCTTCCCCTGCTTTTATGGTACCCTATGCAACCAGCCGCGAAGTTGCAGAGAATGTGTTTGCGGCTAACTACGGTCAGGTCCTCGAGGCTCTGGACAGGAACGGTCGAGCGTATGTTCTCTTTCTCTGTTTTAATTGAACTCTTTCTTACTTTTCTTCCTTGCCTCATTGTATCATTTGTTTCTTACGTGTCGTTGCACCGCTGTTTTAGTCGACTCAGGATGAGCATCAAGTTCACTCAGCATCGTCACTTCATGAACATTACTCGCCTTAATCTGGACAGCATTCGACGTGGCCCTGACTGCGCTATCGTCGCCAACCTCCCGGGTCGCCGGGACAATGCCGTGCTGATTTTGACTGGTGTTTGTGCTCTCAGCCAATTGTCTGAAGGGGCAGGCGCTCCCAACTACCGAGCTAAGAAGATCTGGGTGCGCCCCTTTCAGCAGGAGTTTGAACTGTTTCAAGCTTGTGTTGGGGCGCATTTCGGTGCCCAGACCTTCCACGGCCCTTGTGATGGTGGGGCCATCGCGTTTCAGTCCCGCAAGGAGGACTGGGTTCCTCATTCTGGTTCTTGTGCGTGCTTACTCCTGCCCTTTTTTTTTCCCTTCTATTTGTGTTGACTGCATGTTTTTTTTTCTTTCTTTCTTTTTGTTTTTTTAGCTGCTCGGCCCACTCCCTCTGCCAGCTTTGCCTCCCCCGTCAGGAATGCCCACGCTTCTGCTGCTCCTTCCACTGCTACTGTTGGCCGTTCTCCTTTCTTGGCGTTTGGAGATAAGGGTGAGTATATTCCTTTGTTTTCCTCCTCACCTCCCTCCGTTCTCTGATTGTGCATTACAGTGCCCATGTACAATGGGCGCGCGAAGCTCGGGAACTTGAAGGCTGGTAGTCAGCCTTTCAATGGCTTTGCTTTCCGCCCCGGTGACTGGGATACGCTCACGTCCCTCGAGCCCTTCCGCAAATCTGAAGTGCCTGTTGACTCCCTCGTCACCGTTGGCTTCACTCTTTCAGGTTGGCCTGCGCTTCCGGATGCGGCGTATTTTACAGCACATTTCAACTTGCTGTTTGTCATTGTGCAGTCCAATCCCTTGGTGGAGGGCTCTGCTTAGCTGTTGCTCGTGGGTTTTGCATCGGGTCAGTGTCTTCGTGTGCTGCGCTTGTATCTCTTTCCTTGCGCTCTTGTCGCCTCATTTCAAGTCTGTCCGTCTTTCTTTTCTGTCGCTCCTTTCAACCTTCCCAAACCAAAAAAATTACATAATTCTGCAAAAGCAAAAAAAAAGTTAGATACTCTCCGCAAAACAATATGTACCTTCTCGTGTTCTTTGTGCCTCTCCGTGTTTAGTTTCCAGTCGTGTGCCTGTAACAGCGTAGCTAGTTTCCGTGAATATATTTGTCAATTGGTCGATTTACTTTGTTTGCGTTACCTTTCCAACTCAGTGAGATTGTGTTCTATGTAACTTGTAGGCTTATTATTTCCTATGCCTTCCATTGACGTTTCCAACGATATCTACTTCTGCAACAGTGAGGTGGTACTTTTGTTATTTCGCAGTCTACATATGGACAATAAACGAGCCGGGAGTGAAGTTCTATGTTACCGGTGCTCTAACCGACAGAGGTCCTACTAGGTCAACGGTTCGGCTGTTCTGAGATACGTTCTTCACCTTTTTGGCCAACAGTGCCTTGGCGTCACCCCACAGCACACTCAGCTCCTGAGGCAATACTGGATCACCGAACATCACAGTTTCACGGAACTTCTCCATAGCTGACGAATCCCACTCCAAATACGAATTCTCCAGCCATTCCTCGGCATCGCCTCGATAGAGAAAGAATACACGTAGGTCTACCCCATCGTCCTTGATGAACTGAGGGGGAAAAGGAAGACCAAGGCCGTCGTGCCATTCCAGTGTTACAAGCCGAACAGAGGCTGGCAAGCTCCACACAGTGAGATCCAGTGATTCAGTGCCAGACACTCCAGTACGTTCAGAGCCAACCCCTGGATGTTCGAAGCAGACATGCAGATACTGCAGCCTCAGAAACTGATCAAACGCGAATGCGATCTGATGCGCGTGAGAGGTCGGTAGAGGTGGGAACGTGACGCTGAGTCAAGTTATTGTGTGCCAAGATAGCACAGCTGAGCAGTCCCTACTATCCTTCCTCTGAGACCAAAAGCAGTTGTCGAGGCATCTGAAGACTGGTGTTCTGAGGTATTCCATGGGTACATGGACCTCGTGCAAGTTGGGATATATCACACTGAGGAATACATGTTTCACATGACTGTATTTGCTGACACCCTCAACATGTAATCTTTCCAGAGTGGGCGCACACAGAGTGAGCAGCTGCTGCATGATCCCAAGACCGTTGAGCGAGTGCATCCAGGCACCTACTCGTTCATATACGTAGACCGAGAGTGAGCAAACCAGGCTTCGTTTACGGGGGCAATCCCGCAACGTATACCACAGATTGGTCAGTCTGGATAACGTGCGTATCTCTATCGTGTTATAGAAAGTGCGATATAGCCTGTGGAGAACAGGTGAAATTAAGTTGTTTTTTTTTTTTTAAAAGAAATGCAGGGCAGACCTCTCAGTGATATCGCGCTTCAACGTCAACAGACTCAGATATCCAACCTGGCCTTGATCTTTCAGTGAGAGTTCAAAAATGTAGAGTAGCACATCATCTGAAAAGGTTTGTTGAGCAGATGTTGTTGTGTGAGAGCAGCGCGCCGTAGACATTGCAAGCTGAGTGATTGAACTTGTACGCACTTATTATATAGTAAAATTTGCAGGGCAGTACAGGAAATCGTTCTAAGAAGCCTGAGAGGTAGAGGTAATGCATTCGCCACCTGGAGGGATAGAAGAGCTCCGCATCGTGCTGTCGAATCCTGGATATTAGTAGTTGGACCATTTGACGTACCACGGGTGGACTTACTACAACCTTCGTGCTTTTTCCACTTACAAATACGCCATGCTTTTCAAAGGTGATGGTCAGTGTGTAAGAATCCATCTTGCCACCCTAGAAGTTGTTGGAAGAGCTAGGTGTGCAGCAAACATGTAGACGTAGCTTGCGAGCTTCACAAGCGCTCACTTGGGCGTTTAGTGTTATTCAGAATATTTGGGTTCAGATCATGTGATTGTTATTGTTTGCTTGCTTCGTATGTCCGAGATAAACAACAGCAATGTTGATTTCTCCTCCGCTTCTAAGTTCTCTGCTTCTCTTCTTTATACGCACTCATGTTATTGGTGCTTATATTTTATCTTCTAGTGCTTATTACTTCGGCTTCACCGCCTCTCCACTCTACCTTGATATCGACTGCTTGGAATAGTATGTTCACCTCCCTCTCGCTCCGTCGCTTACTCTGACTCTGTATTTGCTTTCGGTAGGCTCCCATGCTCGCTTGTCTTTGGATGTTCCTTTCTCCTCTGGTATTCCAGATGCGAACAATGGCGCCCCTCCTTGTGTCCCAGCTGTAAATGACAGCGTCCCTCCTTGTATCCATTGCCTCCCATATCCAGCTGCCCTTCCTTTCTCGAATCCGACAGGGACACACGTATTTGACGCGGAGACACTTACCGTGGTATCTGCGTCTCGGCACACCGTCTGTTCTCAGCTCGAATACCCTCTTGCGTTTTATAACGTCTGTACTACTGCTTATTCGCCGTATCGCACGGTATCGAATCTATTCATCGTCTCTAAAGATATCAGACTTCTGGGCGATGACCAGGTCTTTGCCTCGCCTGGGGTATCCTATAACGATCTTCCTTGCTGGGTTATTCCCGTCCACCAGATTGAACGCGGGAGCTCTTCTTATGTTGCTTCTGGATGGTCTTGGTCGCTGTTCCATCATGGCATACAGCTTGACAACCATTTCCCTATTATCATCAAATATATCTGCAGGTTGCATCCTACTTTTGGCAGCCTTGAAAGTATCAGGGCTTGTCTTTCTCACTGCGCTACTTCTGTTCTCACCTTCTTGTCTTCTTTCACTGAAGTCTATGCAAATACACCCGCTGTTCAGTATGTTTGGAATGATATTTCGCCTGTTAGCGTGTTCTGCCGTGTTGCGACAGCGAGATTGTTGTCAATGAGGAATATATTGCGTCGCTCTCAATTTCAGGTGGCCCTCGCGTGTCTCCATCCACAACGATACTTGTTACACGCTAACGTGGTGAGAACCTTCACGCGCTGGAGACGGCGACCCGCTAGTGCACTCGGATTTTTGTCATACAAAGACTTTCTTGGAGCAACTGCACCTTTTTCAATGTTCTCGGTTCCGCCTTCAGGTTATATTCACACTCACCTTCAGTTTGGGTCTGCTTTCGGCCGTGTATATGCCGTTAATTCGATTTTGTCTTTGGTAAAGTTGATCTTTCCTCCTCCGCCCCTTCGCCCTTTGATTCCTTTGAGTATACCCTCAGCTAACGTATCCCTTCTTACAGCACCACACCGATTCCGACGACGGCCATCTTTCGAAGTGCTTTCCCGTGCTGCTCTGATGCACCGTGCACGATGTGGCACTCGCCATATTTCCTCTGTACACAACGTCACGTCTTCGCACTATGGAGGCCATGCGAAAACACTTGTGCCTTATGACGCATTCAAAGATTTTATATTGACCGAGCTCCCAATTGGCTTTGATCATTCGGCCTTTTCCTTCACTTTCGCAGGATTGACTGAACTGCTTGACGATCCTTCCTTTCCCACCGATACTCATGTATACACTAATGTTCCTGCACATACAATACTACCCCTTCTTACTGTAACCGACGGGCGTAAAATTGCTAAGATCCATGGCGGCAAACTATCTCGGGCAAACAAAGAAACTGTTGTTGACTTTTTCAGCTCTCATTCTTGTATACAGTGCACCCTGCAGTTGACGGTGTTTTCTTTTCACCCCTCTCTTTACTCCAACAAGTGTACCGCTCAACAAAAGAAATATGCTGCTCAAAAAGAGAAAAGTGCTGTTCAAGAGAGGGAGTCCAAGCTTGACAAACAGTCACCTGTACCACCGGTTGACCCGTTCGATACCTCGTCTATCCCCTTTCCACCTGAACCGTTAAACGACGCGATAATGGATAATGTGCTCCGCGAAGCTTGTTCTCGAATGTCGGCGTCGGCTACTGAGGAGGGTGGGTGTGCAGTATGTGGTCAGCTTACCCCTCTTGCTAATTTGTCTCCTCTAAAGGCAATCAAAAATCAGCTTCACATCCTTGCTTCTTCAGACATAGCACGTAAGGAAAGAAAGTCACTCGATGATCCTATCAGGTACGCTACACATCCTATACTCGATCATAGATTATCTCAAATCTGCGACACTTGCCGTGCATCTGTACGGGTTGGAAAAGTCCCTTGTTTGGCCCTCGCTTGAGGGCTCTGGTTGGGTGAGGTCCCTCCAGAACTGTCTTGCCTCCGGTACATGGAGTGCCTGCTTATAGCTCGCGTGCGCCACTCTTGTTGCTTCATAAAGCTTAGCACTGGTAGAAGGAAGATGAAAGCGAACGCCATCGCATTTGAAGCACCGGTTCCAAAGGTGTATGCCCACTTGCCTCCGCCTTGGTCTGACATGGACGACGTTCTTGCGATACTTTTCACTGGCCCAACGAAACCTACGCCCGAGGACTTCAAACGTAGTCCGTTCCTTGTTCGGAGACAGAAGGTGAGAAAAGCATTAGAATGGCTAATCCTAAATCACCCTGATTACGAAGATGTTGCTATTTCAGAATCGAATCTTTTGCAGTATGACGATGTGATGCCGCCATGCACTGTAGAGTGGAAGCACGCCGAGACTAACAAGGTACCAGAGGGCACTAGTGTATTTGACATGGAGGATGAAGATGGGACAGAAGAGGGTGAGTGTCCGTTCACTGTCCACGGTATCACTGGTGAGCAACTGCATGGACTAACTGTAGACGAGCTCAAAGGGAAAGCATGGCAACATTTCAGCAACGGTGGGAAAGTCTTGGCTGTCGGTCATTCGAACTGTCCAGAATCGCTGTGGCATAACCCAAGACTGTATCTGAAAATGTTTCCGTGCCTTTTCCCTTACGGCGCAGGGGCGATAGGTACTACACATTTAGGTGAAGATGCTCATAAACGCTTTCTACTCATGTACCACGACAAATGTTTTCAAACCGATCCTCATTTCCCCTTTGTCGCATTCAGTCACAGCCAGATAAAGAAAGCCAACAACGCTGCATGGCTGCTCACAGATAAGAAGAACTTTGACACCATGGCCGACAGGCTGTTGAACTTGAATCAAAGGGTGTTGTCAAATATAGCTGAACGACTCGCGAACGGAGAATGCTTTAAGCCAGATACCGACGAAGAAAAGGCTTGTTATCAGGTAATTCATGATCTGGACCAAGTAGCGGGTCATGTTCAAGGTTCGACAACTACAAAAAAACATATGCGGAACAAGATATGGTCGTTGATTGCACATAAGGGTGCCCCTTCTTGGTATATCACGTTGTCTCCAGCTGACGAGAAACACCCCATATCTTTATACTATTCAGGAACAAACGAAAGATTTGAGCCCACTATAATGGACCATAAGACGCGTCTGACACAGATCGCACAAAATCCCGTTGCGGCAGCTAGATTCTTTCATAAAATGGTCAAGATATTTATTGAGGAGGTGTTGGGTGCCAAACCTGGTGCTCGAGGGCTATATGGACATCATAACGCTCATTACGGTACTGTGGAACAGCAGGGCCGTCTAACTCTCCATCTCCATTTGCTGCTCTGGCTTAAAAGTAGTCTGTCACCACAAGAAATACGAGATAAAATATTGGATCCCAATTCAGAATGGCAACGGAAAATGGTCAAGTACCTTGAAAGCGTGCACTGTGGCGAATTCGCTGGGGGCACTCAGCAAGATGTTTTCCTGAAGTTCAAAGATGCATCTGTAAATGACAAAGAATACCAAAATCCCACCGAAACTATGCCTGTTCCGCCCCCCTCTGTGTGTACTGTACACAAATTTCTTTTGGACGCCGAAAATTGTTCCTCCTGTAGTGCGTATGCTGAGTGGAAGTCACAGTACTACGATACCGTTGATGATCTTATCTCGAAGTCGAACATTCATAACTGTGATCGCAATTTGAAAAAAGATGGAACCGAAAAGCTGAATAGACTGGCTAGTGGATGCAAAGACAACAAGTGGGGCCGTTGTAAAGCGCGTTTCCCTCATGAATTGTTTGACCAGACATACGTGGATCCTGAAACAGGCGGTGTGTACATGAAAAAGGGTGAACCTTGGTTGAATATGTTCACGCGCCCGCTAATGTACCTGTTCCACTGTAATACAGATGTCACAAACTTATCCTCTGGAATGGCGATAAAGGCTGTTGTCCTATACGTATCTGACTATATTACGAAGGCTTCCTTGAAGACTCATGTTGTTTTCAACTGTATCTTAAGTATATTTTCTAAGAATGCTGAATTGCTACATGGTACTGCATCTAGTCAGGAGAAAGCTCGCTCACTAATGACTAAAGTTGTGAACCTACTCACCACAAAGATGGAAATGGGTGCGCCAATGGTATGTATGTATCTGCTTGGCAACCCGGACCATTACACTGACCATCGCTTTGTACCGTTCTACTGGCAAAACTTTGTTGCCGAGGCCCGAAGATACTGGAACGACGAAGACCCACATGCTGCCCAGCAGAAGGTGACACTGATGAAACGAAGTGGCAGGATCGTAAGTATGTCTCCAGTGTACGATTACATCTACAGGGGCAAAGCGCTTGCCCACCTCTCACTGTACGAATGGGCTAGGCGTTCTAAACACATCTCTGTGGCCGAAGCTAAGCAGACCAGTTCGAGATCTTCACGGAAGAAAGCAGAAGCTGAAGTAAACGGTGATGGTGACTGCTGCAAAGATGCAGCTGACGAAGGTTCCTCTACAGACCATTATACCATGGAGGTTCCCGATATCTCCTTTGTATCTGAAGAAGCGTCCTTCTCTTCTGATTTACTGTCAGAGCCTGACGACAGCCATCTATTCAATGTCAGTGAAGAACAAACTGTACCTGCAGATGAACACGAGCTTCGTAAGTCGTGTGTTCGCCTTCACCCCTCACATCCCATGCATGATACACATGTAATGTATCTCAAGAAAGATAACGAGTTCGACGTAGTCAACTTTGTCAGCGCAACCCTTCCGCGTTGCGACCGCGGTGATCGCGAATACTACTGCTCAACGATGCTCGCCTTATTCAAACCATGGAGGAGCGGGAAAGATCTTAAAAAAGACGGGTACAGCTGGCACACAACATTTGAAAACCATCAATTCACCCAGAGAGAGAAGGATCTAATGAAGAACTTTAATTTGCGATATGAATGTCTCGATGCGAGGGATGACTACTGTGCAAAGTTGATAGCTAGTGCGGGTGAGTCCACGTCATGGGACACCAACTTCAACGATTGGCTAATGGATAACTCCAACGAAGACGACAGCAATGGCCTTGTCTTCCCAAACATTTGTGACAAATCATACGTGTTCGATCTTTTAAACACTGCGTTGGAGCAGTTAAGTGCAACATTTCGTCGACAGGCGACACTGACGACTGCGATGAAGGCTTTACTTGTTTCGTCGGGCTGGTGTCAGCCGTCTGGTGATAGCGTAAAACATGCATCTAAAGAAGACAGTGCTGCACCTTCTAAAAATTGGTCTGCTTCTGAATGGAAGAAAGCGGTTATGAGGGCACGAAACGATTATTTGAAGGCAAAAGCTGCCAACCTTCCTGATAAGATACCACGCCAGGATCCCGAGGCAATCCTGCAGACACAATCAAATACAGAAGGCCGCGTACACGTTACAGATAAGGCATACCTTGAGAAGGCATTTATTGGTTCTGATTCCCATGTAGATCACGTCAAACAGTGTTGTGACCATTACAAGCTCAACGAAGAACAGGAGAGGGCTTTTCGGGTTGTGGCGAATCATGCAGTAAGTCCATACCACGGACAGTTGAAGATGTATATTGGTGGCATGGGCGGTACCAGCAAATCGCAAGTACTTAAAGCGTTGTCCAACTTCTTTGCACTGCGAGAAGAGTCTTACAGGTTCATCGTGGTTGCGCCAACAGGGAATGCGGCGGCCTTGCTTGGAGGATCCACATATCATTCGGTGCTAGGCATCAGTGAAAGAATGAGCAAGAAAACGCTGCCACAGGTGAGAGATCGACTCATTGGGGTGGAATACATCTTCGTTGACGAAGTCTCTATGATTTCAGCTTCGGATATGTACCAAATAAGTGCACGGTTATCGCTGGCACTTAACAAAGAGGGCGTGGAGTTTGGCAGTATGAATATGATCTTTGCCGGGGATTTTGCCCAGCTCCCTCCGGCAATCGGTACAGCGCTATACTCTCGAACAATAGGCCTTGGTCGAACAACTAATAAGAAACAAGAAGAGGCAATTGGAAAGTCAATTTGGCATCGTATTACTACCGTGGTGATCCTGAGAAAAAATATGAGGCAAAACGTTCAGTCAAAAGAGGATCAAAAGTTTCGTACCGCGTTAGAGAACATGCGGTACAAAAAATGTACGCCTGCCGACGTGTCTTTCTTAAACTCGCAAGTTAGTGCCAGTATGCCAGGTGCCGCCTCAATATGTGATAGGAAGTTCCGAGACATACCTATTATTACAGCACTTAACATGCAGAAAGACGAGATTAATCGTCTAGGTTGCGAACAATTTGCAAAAGAAGTAGGTCACCCCTTAGTGGACTTTTACTCCGAGGACGTCTGCAAACCTGTAGTTGACAGGGCGTCTGAGAGCAAGCGCTCGAAAAAGAACGTGCTCAGCCTACCTTCAATGACTGACAAAGTCCAGAACATGCTCTGGTCACTGGGCCACTCTTCTTCAGACCAACACACACCTTCAAAACTGTCATTATGTGTTGGTATGCCTGTAATGATATGAACTAACCTTGCAACAGAGTTGTGCATCACTAAAGGACAGGAAGGTTTAGTACATGGGTGGATCTCGAGGAAGGGGACAAGGGGACAAACTATGTTAGACACACTGTTTATTGAGCTTGTAAACATGCCTTCTGGCAGGAGTGTTGAAATCGAAGGGTTGCCCGTCAACGTCATACCGATATCCCCCACGTCCAACCCTATGAATATTGCACTCCCCAACGGCTCGAGCATCCACGTATCACGGACACAAGTCGAAGTACTGCCTAATTTTGCGATGACCGATTATGCCTCACAAGGGAAAACAAGAGCAGCTAATCCTGTTGACCTCACTAACTGTAGGGACTTCCACGGTATCTATACGGCATTGTCGAGAAGTTCTACTGCCGAAGGGACAATCATATTGCAAAGCTTCGCACCTCAAAAGATCACCGGTGGCAAGATACTAGGCTTGAAGAACGAATATCGTGAATTAGAGCTCCTTGATGAAATAACAAGACTTCGTTACCTTGGGAAATGTGTCAAGTCGGTTACAGGTGAGCACTGCCAAGTCCTTATCAAATCATTCCAGTCTTGGAAAGGTACCTCCTACGTGCCTGCTAATGTGCATCCTGCGGTGAAATGGAATAAGAAAGATCCGTGGTCGGAATTGGACCTAGAAGAAGAAGCGTGGAGGATAGTTAACAAGAGTCAGCCCGTCAAGGAAAAAGGACCGGATGAAGTAAAACAGCGAAAACTCAACGTCGCAAGCAGGTCTACTCCGTTGCCCAAAATGTCGGCCCCAGCCCTTCCTTCTTCGACGGCCGTTGGTGAGAAATGGCGCCATGTATCCAATGTGTCAAACGCAGAGCTTGAGTGTGTCCAAGAGAGAAAAAAGAGGGTGAGGCTTTATTCAGGCAAAACTCCCATGCCTATAACAGGACTGAGGTGGAATGCTAATAGCTGTGCTTATGACGCAGTCGTGTTCCTCCTATATTCTATATGGGAATCGAATCCAGAGCAATGGGGTGTGGCGTTCAGAGAAGGAGGGAATCCGTTACAGTCTAAATTGGCAGACGACTTTGAAGACTTTAAATCAGGTTTGCTGACACTTGAGCATGCTCGTGACAACCTGCACCAGGGTCTTGAATTGAGAGAACCTGGAACATTTAGATGGGGAGAATATGCCCCTGTTTTAGGTGTACTTGACAATATGCTTACCTCAGAAATACCCATCTTTGACACTGTATATGTCTGTCGGAGCCAGCACCCGATTAACCATGCTCCGATGGCTCTATACAAAGGCGTTCTTGACTCCACGTATCCGTATGCTTCGGTTGCAGATTGGATAGCACAACACTGGCACCAGACTCATCTCAGATGTACTGTGTGTCTAGAGTGGGTTGACATCACTTTTACTGCTCAATATTTCCCTGCTATGCTCACATTTCAGTTTTCTCAGCCTCAACATGGCAACGACACACCTTATATAAATAATGAAATAACTGTTACCGTTCAAGATGTAAGACAACAGTATATTCTTCATGGTATAATATACTTCAGCAGTCATCATTACACAGCTCGAGCTGTCGATGAAGAAGAAAGCTTGTGGTTTTACGATGGTATGAGAGGCCCTGCTAATGTGACTTACAGCGGCAATCTTAGAACAGATAATATCAATCTGTTAAGACAGGGTACGAGATCGGCATGTAGTGCACTGTATACCCGAGCTACTGGAGATGTATAGAGTAAAGGGTGGTGAAAGCACGTTGTCGACATGGCGAAGCGGCTCAAACGCGACGCATAGCCTGTCCATGATCACATGACTACGAACTGGAGAAAGAAAAAAAAAGAACGCGAACTCGTACCCACCTGGGCACCGCCCAGGCCATCAATCAAGTGGAGATGGAGAGATTGTTGATGAGAAGGTGAGGCTGGTGGTGAATGGAGGAAGGCAGGAAGCTGGGAAAGACTATTACGAGACATTTGCAGTGGTAATGCGTTTCGAATCATTAAGGATGCTAATAGCTTTGTGGGTTGTCCTCAGACATCACATTTGGCAGATAGACTTCGCCTCAGCATACCTCAACACCAATATGGAGGAAGAGATTTACATGTGGCCGCCTGAGGGATATGAGGGTCAAGGTAGTGGAAAGGTGATGAAGCTGGAGAAGTCAATCTATGGGACAATGCAGGCGGGAAGGAACTGGTGGAAAAAGCTGGATGGTACCTATCGGGAGTTGGGTTATAAGCGATCGCAAGCCGACCGGTGTGTTTGAAGCCAGGTGACGGAGCTAGGGGAGACTATAACTGGCATGTATACTGATGATACATTGGGAGGGTCATCGTTGGTTGAGGAAATGAATAAGGTGAAGCGGGAGATAGGGGAGGCTTATAGGATCAAGGAGACTGATAGCATGCAGTTCGCGTTGGGTATGTGGCTCACTCACGACTGAGATGAAGGGGTTGCTACTCTTTCCATGGAGGCATATTGGGACCAACTTTTCCTCAAGCATGGTCTTCAAGATATGAAGCCAAAAGCTACTCCCCTCCCCTCCAGCCTCTCACTCTCGGTAAATCAATCACCTAAGGACGAGGAGATCTCATTCATGAAAGGGAAGCCATATGCTGAGTTGCTCAGAGCCATTCAGTTCAGGCAGGCTGCCTGTCGTCCAGATATCACCTACGCCTCAAATCTTCTCAGCCATTTCACTCAGAACCCCAGTCGTGCTCACTGGAATGCACTCATCCATCTTGTCTGATATCTCATTGGCACTAAGTCTCACGGTATTACCTACAGGCACGATTCCCCTTCAGGCCTCTCACCAATCACTTACATCAATGCTGATTACGCAGCGTGTGTTGACACACGGCGATCAACCTCTGGTATCCTTACCATGATGGCTGGGGGTCCAACTTTCTGGGCTGTGAAGAGACAGGATGTAGTAGCATTGTCAACTACAGAGGCCGAGTACATCGCTCTTGCTAAAGGTGCTCAGCAGACTAAGTGGGTCCACCAATTCCTCTCCGAAGTTGGTCACGGTATTCCTTTCCCATGCATCCTCTGAGGTGATAACCAAGGTGCCATTACCCTCTCCGAAAATCCCAAGTTTCACACTCGTGTGAAGCACATCGATATCTGCTTCCATTTCCTCCATGATAGTGTCGAGAAGGGGGAGCTGAAGGTTGACTGTGTGCTGTCCTCGGAAAATCTGGCGGATATTTTGACAAAGCCATTGCAGGTGGTGATGCATAAGAAGCAGGTCGTGGCATTGGGTTTAGTCAGGGGAGGAGCCTCGCAGGTCTAGGGGAGTGTTGAGGATAGGTCAAAGCTGGTGATCGAGAGACCCATGCGGCTCCTAGGTACCGATCGCAGTACTCAACTTTTTCCTTTTTCACCCCTTAAAAATGGTCTCATTACTTACCAAATATTTTCTTGTCTCAGCTGCGCTTTCCTTCTTCCACATTCTTTCAGTTTCTTCACCATGCAGCAAGTAAAATTTTCGATCTACTTTTCTCCTTACATACACGATATACTAAATTTGTACATCCAAAGCTCGATCGTCTGCCAATGTCGAGCTTCATAAAATTAGCTAGTCTTACGACAGCACCCTCAGTTTGCACCTTGATTTCGGTGTACGCTGAGGGTGAGCTTACTTTGTCTTCTGTACCTGTTCTTCACTGATAGTTCTTTTAGATACGAACTTATATTTGTCTTACAGGTATATATTGAATAAACTATTCAGTTTGCACCTTGATTTCGGTGTATGCTGAGGATACAAACTTATATTTGTCTTACAGTACAGCTGCTGTTGGACAAGGGTGCAGATGTCAATGCTCTTCAAGCAGCTGTCTTTGAGGACAATATGGAGATGGTGCAGATGCTACTGGCCAGGAACATAGATGTCAATGCTCAAGGAGGCTTTTATGGAAATGCTCTCCAAGCAGCTGCCTCTCAGGGCAATGTGGAGATGGTGCAGCTCCTGCTGGCCAGGGATGCAGCTGTCAATGCTCAAGGAGGTCAATATGGAAATGCTCTTCAAGCAGCTACAGAGAATAACCRTACATATRTKCTGMAATTGCTKCTGCACCAAGRTGCAAACAATKCWGYTTAKACTCATCACTCTGAGGCTAACTTCAACTGGAAGAGGTGCTGTTAGTAAAAGTTCAGATACTAAGCCTCCATTTTGTAGCTTCTATGCATCTATGTACAATCCTATTTGTTCTAC
>RCHF01001773.1:0-91089 GCA_003987895.1 Neonothopanus nambi | reverse complement strand
CTACGATGCTAAATTACACCAAATGTCATTAACATCGAGTGCCGTAGGCTTTACAAAGGGCTAGACGAAGATACACTAGTATTCTGGAGACCGGAGCAAGAACGGAGTGAGCGAGCAAGAGACATACGAAAAGAGACCGGGCGAGTGTACGAAAAGAGACCGAGTGACTCCAAGAAGAGAGTGAGCGAGCGTATGAGGAGAGAGCGAGCGAGTATGAAAAGAGACTGAGACTGAGCGAGTGTACAAGAACAGACCGAGTGAGCGTATGAGGAGAGACTGAGCGAGTACGGGGTTTGTAGTCGCCATGACTGCCCTCAGACTTGAGGCTTTTCGAAGGAGTGCTAGAGAACCTGATGTTACTGGCTTTCTCTGTGATACCTTTCAAACATTTGAGAGCGGCATTGAAGTGATCAGCCAAGGGTTGGAAGAAATAGTCTTCATGTGCGTTCCCACTTGACGCCGGCTCTGCCTGCCCGTTCTCCCCAGGAGCCTGCGTCCTTTGAGCCTTATTCCCTTGAGTGTCCTCTTCCGTCTTCTTCACCCTTTCTGTCTCCTTCTTTCGTTCAATCGCCTTCTTCTTCCGCTTGATCGCCTCCTCAGATGTCAATTCAGACCACCTTTCGTCGTTCAGAACTTCCGCTTTCTTGAGGTTCTGGTAGACTGTTTCAAGCGTGTTGGGTGCGACACGAGGCAAAACAGCATCTTTGAACCAATCAAACTTGACCTCTGGAATACAAGGACCGAGATCTTCCAAAACGTCCTCGCGGACAGAAGTCATCTTCATTTCAGGGCCTGCTCCTCTGTGGCTGAGAGGAACACGTCTCAGGGTTTCTTGTGATAGCTTTAAAGACATCGTGGTTAGAGATACGAAGAGCTGGGGAAGAAAAGCGCACTTACTAGCTCACAAGAGTGGCAGAATATAAGGGAAGCGTACGAATAATGGCAAGGTTCAACATTTCTTGTGAACCTATTGTGGCTGTGCAGCGATCAATCCACAATTGTGCTCAATGTCACGTGCACGCGTCATAGAGAGTGCTGACTCAGCACTGCTGAAGCGCTCGTAGAAGGCCTTCTTCGCTGGCTCTTCCACTACTTAGTTCTTTCCAACTCCACTTGAATGCACTGAAATTTTTAAAGCGAAGTTGACGACTATCATGATACACGGTATGAGGAAATCAAAAAGTAAAAAAAAAGTACTAGCTCACGACATAGATATCAGTCTTCATTCATACCATAGATGATAGCTGAGCCTGCTGGAGGTTCAGCGTCTTGTTCAACCTTTCTTTCCAAAAAGTTGGTCAGTGACTTTACCTCACCGATCCCCCTGTACTGAAGTGTACACGCTCTGACCCTGCGCACAGAACTAATGGTAATATTTCTTTCGAAAATTATCTTGGACTTGGAAACTAAGGTGGGCTTACTATACTGTATAGAAGTGTAGTCCCATCAATTTTCGGTGTGCGTGTGAACTTGCTCATTCATCGAGACGTACTGCTTAGCAGCAATTCTCAATTTTCCTGATTCTCCGTGACGGGCGTCCCATTATAGGGCGGGAGTGAGATGGTCCCATTTCTTGACGTTTTCCCGTGACACCGCCCTGTTTCAAACCGTTGGAAATGTCAAACGAGCGCTGGATCTACATTGAACTACAGTTTGACCGGGACCGCATCGTCCAGTGCTTGATATATTCTGTAAGCCCTTGACAATGATTGAATTTTGATTTTGAATACTCAGAACTAAAATATGGAATTTACATAGCAGGCCTCGGTATCGTAAAACAAACTAGCCGTCACAGCATCTGTACCGAAGGATCAACATATCTACTTCCGACGGTCGCTCCAGCCAGCTTTGACAAAGTATAGAAGTTATTCAATGAGCCCGATGGACCCGAACCCGATGGTGCAGCGAGATGAATGTTACCACATAGCAGTTACAATGGCCTTGCTTTAGGGTTCCGTGTTGTGAGCAGCCCCGTTGCTACAGACGTAGCTTTTGGCCCTGAAGGCTCGGAATTTTGTGGGGCAAGGCTTTTTCGCGTCAAGAATTTTTGTTGGAAAGAGTATATAAGACCTTCAATGATGCCCTCCAGTCTTCAGCAATTTCATACATTCAACGCTTTGAATTCTAGTGCTGGACACTAGAATTCTCAGTTTCATTCAACTTACGTCTCATCACTCTCATTTTACACTTCGTATTCGTCAATCCACTTATACGCAAGATGGTCAACGTATTCTCTCGCATGACTGTCATCGTCACGGTGGCTGCTTACCTAGCATCAGAGCCGCTGGTGAACGCTGCGTATATATCGTCCTACCGTCACTCCTTTACATAAATACTGACAAGAGCTTGAACATTTCAGACCGGTTGATCACAACAGGCCTCACCATCCGCATCCTCCGCGTGCTCTTGGTGAGCCTCACCGAGACCACCGCCACCCACCACGCGCTGATGAGCTCCCCACTACTCTCCCGAGTGGATTCCCAAGCGATTTACCCCGCCCATCAGGCGCGCATGGACATCCCAGCGCTATTCCTAGTGATGTACTCAGCAAGATCAAGGACCACTTCTCTGGCACTCTTCCTCCTGGATTGGCAACTAAGATATCCGGCGCGGTTCCTACGGACGATAGCTCGAGCGTTCAGCGTCGTGAGCCCGCCGAGTGTGTTCTTATTTTGCTTTTGTCTCTCAAAACTTGGCTCTAATTGTGCTTCACTTTAGTATCGAAGGCGACAAGTTTAGTGGCCTCCCGAGTGGAGTTTCGCGCCCGTCTGGTACCAGGCCCAGTGCTATCCCCAGTGATGTGCTCAGCAAGATCGAGGAGCACTTCTCTGGTACCCTCCCTTCTGGGTTGGCAACTAAGATAAAGGATGGCTCGATACCCAGTGCTATTCCCAGCGATGTGCTTAGTAAGATCAAGGAGCACTTCTCTGGCACTCTCCCTCCTGCATTAGCAACCAAGATATCCGATGCGACTCCTACGGGCGGAGCGGATGATAGCTCTAGTGTTGAGCGTCGTGAACCCGCTGAGTATGTTTCTTCCCCTACTGTTGCCTCTCAAAACTTAATCGTGGTTGCGATTTCACCCTCTAGTGTCGAAGGCGGCGAGTTCAGTGGTCTGCCAAGTGGATTCTCACGGCCGTCTGGCACTAGGCCCAGCGCTATTCCCAGTGGTGTACTGAGCAAGATCAAGGAACACTTTTCCGGTAGTCTTCCGACTGGGTTGGCGACTAAACTATCTGACGCAGTACCTACGGACACTTCTGGGAGCGTTGAACGCCGTGAACCTGCTGAGTAAGTCTAGTCTTCCCTCACCACTCCAACTCAATCATGATGCTTGTATTGTCTGGTAGCGAAAATGGAGAACTCAGCAGTCTCCCAAGCGGCTTCTCCCGCCCATCTGGTGCTAGACCCAGCGGTTTCCCGAGTGCACTCCCGAGCGGATTCGCCAAGCACCGTCCGAGCGCTATTCCCAGCGGCTTGCTCAGTGCGCTCAGTGAGCACTTCTCTGGTCACATCCCTACGGGCTTGCCGACCGCTGTAGCAACTTCACTGCCTACTGGTGGAACGGAGAGCAGTGATTAAATACCCCCTGGACTCGGATTTGTCCTAGGGAAGCGGCAGGAGTGTATTTGGCTGGTTTGGTAGAGATCGTGTAATGCCGGATTGATTTCTTAAGAAATTTAACGTGGTCTAGTAGCATAGTAACTCGATTAATGTCTTTCTTATGAATTCGTAGCGTTCAAGTTAATACATTGATACTTAGAACGCGCACATTACTGTTTCCCGTTTCTCTCAGAGTTGGCCAAAGCTGTATTGCTCGGTCCGGCGACCTCGCTAGTAGCCGCCAGCACAGCAAAGCAGAACTTAACCCTTTTGAACTCGAAAAGGCGCTATTGGTCGTCTCATTCTTTCGTTTTTCCACTAGTTTCTTCGGATGAGCCGCGCCCAACGAGCCTGGGATCCTAGCATGTGGACTCGGACAATAGTGCTTCTTTGGGCAATTTTTGGGCGGCATTCTTATCGGGACTTTGGAGGTTAGGTACCGGTTAACCTACAACCACCATGTTCGTCAGATACATTGGCCTTCTGGCCTTACTTCTCCTTGTATCCGCTACACAGGTTCCCCTCAGGACAAACGAACAGTTCAACTCGTCCGCGTCGAACCAACGGAATCCAAATTCACAGAACGCGTATTCCGATTCTGCTTTCTTCACGCCTCTCGAATCTCTTTCCTTCGTGAAAGAGTCAGAGTTTTCCGTCCTTCAGCATCCGTTCTTCCCGAGGCATAGTGTTAGGATCAAGAAGAGCGATTTCTGTGACCCTACTGTCAAGTGAGGACTATATTCGTTGGTTGGCTATAATTGCGACTGACTCGCTTCGAATGATTCAGCGTTTACACCGGATACATCGACATCGAGGCCAGGCACTTGTTTTTCTACTTCTTCGAGAGTAGAAGTGACCCGGACACAGACGACGTGATCTTTTGGACCAATGGAGGTATTAAGAAGCTAACATCCCAATTCCCTGTGTCTCATGAACGAATATGCCACGTACTCAGGGCCTGGGTGTTCATCTTCGCTGGGACTCTTCATGGAGCTCGGTACGTTGATTTTACTCTTGAGTAGGAATTTAGCTAATGGAATCCATATAATAATAGGACCGTGCAGAGTTCTCGATTCCGATGGCGATAAATTTCACCCCGAGTCATGGAATACGAATGCCAATGTCTTTTTCATCGACCAACCCATCGGAGTTGGATTTTCTTATGCGGAATACGGCGAGACAGTTGTGAGTATATTCCAGATGTTCTAGCACTACACCTCTAACCGATGGCAACATTCAGAGCACAACTGAGGAAGCTGCAGCAGACATTGCCGCCTTTGTCTCCATCTTCTTCGAAAACTTCAGCAAATTCAAGGGCAGACCGTTCCACATGGCTGGTGAATCCTACGGAGTCAGTCTTGCGTCATTCAGTCTCAGCTTCTGAAGGTGTTCATACTCCATAATCTGGAACAGGGACGTTACCTGCCTCTATTTGCGTCTGCAGTCTACGACCAGAACACTGCTCTCGTCAAAGCCGGTTTAACACCCATTAATCTTGCTTCCGTGATGATTGGTATGTAACCTTGTTGTTCATATACGTGTTTCTGACCGAGAGATTTCAGGGAATGGCATGACCGACTTCTCCACGATGGTGACATCGTACTTTGACATGGCGTGTACTCCAGCATCTGTTGAGCCAATCCTGCCCATTAGCACCTGCGTGGCTATGAAATCTATCGTAAGTCGAATCATTAGCTCCCATATCACCTGCAGAAGGTTCACTTTTGATGATAATTTCCCTCAATTCGCTAGATTCCGCGGTGCAAGGAATGGACGAGAAAGGCATGTATCGACCGCTACGATGCAATTGACTGTGGCGCAGCCGCGGCGTTCTGTGAAAACGCCATCGGCTCGCCTTTCTGGGAAACAGGTATTTTCCCCTTTATGAATGAAGATCCATACAAATATTAATGCAGAAACTCGTTAGACCGGAATCCGTACGATATCAGTGTCAAATGTGACGGCAGTGTCGCGACCACCCTTTGCTACCCCGCCACAGTGTGAGCACCCTTCTGTCTCAGTCCCGTTCCATCTCATGCGCGGAAGTGACCTAATTACTAAACCTTTCCAGTCACATCAGCCGATTCCTCGATCGCCCTGCTGTCAGATCCAAAATCGGCGTCGACAATGCACATGTACCGACCAATTTCTCGTCATGCAGCGACACCGTAGGCCCCAACTTCGAAGCTACTCAGGACATGCTGCACCCCACCGCCGAATATGTAGCAGCTCTCCTCGAGCGCGGCGTGCGTGTGCTCATTTACGTTGGTAACTACGACTGGATATGCAACTGGGTTGGGAATGAGCGGTGGACGCTTGCGCTGGAGTGGAGTGGTCAAGAGGAGTTTGCTGAACAGGAATTGAGAGAATGGATTGTGGATGGGAAGAGGGCTGGTAGGACAAGGAGTGCGAAGGGTTTCACGTTTGCTACGGTTGAAGGAGCTGGGCATATGGTTTGTTTTTTGGTTTCATGTTTTAGGAGCTTTGGTCTGACTGATTTGGGTTGGGTCTTCTAGGTTCCGTATGATAAACCGAAGGAGTCGCTGAAACTTGTACAGCGGTGGATTGCTGGGGAAGAGCTGTAAATGTAGATTTGGCACCTATACCAAAATCTCTCGGTGAAAAGTTTACCGCAGTTCATGGCTTCGTTACCCCCGGGGTCTACTATCATTGAATTCGCACTCAAAATGCTCGTGATTAGTGCATGTACTTAGATCTACGAACCATCCCGCAGTGTATTAGTCTGCATCTTCAAGTTCTGGAGACCCCCCGCCATAAACACAGCAAGATTCTATCCGCTCTACGTATGACGTATGATGTAGCAGTCATACATGATTTATCTGGTGTTCAGAAAGAAGCACGGTATGATTGGCAAGGGTCGGCGTCCTGACCATACCAACGTAAACCTACACTGTTGTCTGAAGTCTACAACATTCGTGTCATCAACCTGGATAGAAATACACTTATAGTATACAAAGTTGGGTGGCGAATCGAAACGTAAGTACCGTAGAAATTAGAATACAGAGCTTTAGCCAATGTTCATGCTCATGGTGGCGGCTTCGGTTATCTGGGATATGTCGGGCTTCTGCCCTGGACGTATTGAAAATACGACATCCTTGATAACCTGCGCTATGAGTCCGTGCTGTGCTTCTGCGGCGATTTTCGTGCTGTGATCGAGAATGAGGACTTTGTGGTTTGATGACGAAGTGAGAAGAGACGAACCTATCTTTGACGCTCTTTGCGAGCTCGTTTTCCTTCTTCGTCTCTTCTTTCTCCTTCTCCTTCTGCTGATGTACAAATTGTCAATCGAATATACGACGAGAATGAGTGAAACTGACCTTTCCGTCCTTCTCGCCCTTTAGTGCTGGTAGTGTCGCGCGCGTGCTTGTCACCGCCGTTTGTACCTTTGACAGCTTCAAGTTGAGGTCAGCCAACTGAGAAACCGCGTACGCCCTGTTCTACTCATAACAAATCAGCATAAAACTTCATTTTATTCCGGGAGCGTGAAAGAAAGACCGACCGAGATCAAAGGGCTCTGACTGAGCGTATTAACCCAATACTTGTTCCAAAGCACATCTAACAACTGTGTCTCGAGACTTGACTTGAAAATCTCCACCTCGAGCTGGTAATACTGGTTCGCGTGTACACCGAAATCTTCGATCTTGCTCAGAGGGATAGACTGGTACTCCGACGAAGCAGCATTTGGAGGGGTATAATTCTCTGGGTATGTGCGAAAGGCACCGATGTCGACTTTTCCTGCGGTCATGGTACGATTTGGGTCAACCTAAAACAAAATCAAAAGTCGTTAAAAGTTGGTACTAGCAGGAGGGATCGTAACGCACTACGACGGCAACAAATGGATCCATATGCTTTTGATTATTCATTTGCGTGCCAACATCTATACCAGACAACCAGCAACCGTACCCAGGATGGGAGTGGTACCATCCGATAAGATTCTCCGGTCTTCCTGCCTAGAGAAACACATAATCAGCCTCAGATCAGGAAGAAGAGGCTAATCCTTGGTCGTACATGCTGACTGCCCTGATAGTACGACACCATATACTCTGACGCTTCAGCCCCAGCATTTACACGCGTTTCAGTACCCTGAACAGGCAGCGCAAACGAGTCCAGTATCACTAGTGTCGTTCCCATCACCTTCCCTTGTAACATCCCCATAATTTCGTACGGTACGCCTGAACGTGCATGCATCACCTGGATGATAAACCCAAGTCAGCTATCTTAACTTCCGAGCCACACAAATGAAGTAGTTCTACCATCTTCGTTAAAGCAACAGCTGATATCTTGCATGTTTTAAAGTAATGAGGACTGGATTCGATTCGATCTTCATTACAGTGGCTCAAAATTATCCTCAAATGAGACTTACTCTTTACTCCACGGCGAGTCTCGATTGATTTGCTTGTCTGCTTCAGCGTCGAACTTGTAGATATCATCCTGAGGTGATAGTTCAATTATATTGTTCTCGAGAGAAAAGGTCTTCAAAGCTATGCCCGCCATAGCGAAAAGCTCAGGTGAAGGTTACTGATCACACTCGCCACGTGCGGGCCAGCCGTAACTATAAGCGCCCATAAGCGCCCGTGCTGGATTCACCGGCACCGTTCCCTCTGTTCCCCGAAGACGGATAACGACTATCTTCTATTTTTGTTCGTCTGCTTACAGGAGACTGTGTACTCGATGGCAAAGACATTTCTGAATCCGCCATCGTAATAAGGACTGAATAACCCAAGGCGGAACTAGGAAAAGAGTGAAAAAGTTTCATCATTCGATGTATTAATGCTACACATTGCGTTTTGCAGAATCTATGTATATCTAAAAGTGTTTCATTGCGAGTCCGTCGTAAGTACTTAATTATATGCAGTAAATTATAACCAGTTCGTCGTGAATACTAGTCCTCCTTAAGACCTAAAAATACAGCGAAATGTCTGCAACCCGATCCCGAAGAACGAAAAATTCTGATATGCCTCTATGGAATTTTTATGCCTGTTCTTTGCCGGCGCGCATGGCGTCCTCTCGCTCTAATTCTTTGGCAATTTTAAGATCCTAAACCGAAAGGAGCAGTAAGTGACCTATGCCAGGGATGTGGGACAGGATGAGTACATACAATGCAAGGAGCGAACTTGCTCTTAGTCCTGACGCGAGCGCCATACTTGTAGAAAAGGAATGGACTCGGAGCCATCACCAGCCCGATTAGACCAACGAGTGTGGATGCCCAGTTAATACCAAGCTACAAAACAATCAACCGTAAGTGAAATGTTTTCGAGGCAAGGGACCAACAATGGCACGCACCTTAGTGTACATTTGGACAGTGAACAAAGGGAACGCAGCTGCCACTAGCGAACGAATAATAGTGTTCGCAGCGAAAGCAGAGGCACTGTACATGAGGTACGTGTCTATGAGGTAACTCTGTAGAGGAACTTGTCAGAACCGTGACACATTTTTAACGACCTAAGGTGCTTACCAAGAATGACATGAAAATCAAACTGATGCTAGTACCTAGCACGACAGTTGCCAAAGCCGGAACGATCCAATGAATGCTCGTGTACTGGCCAGTCCAGCCGAGCCAGAAGCTGCCCACGACGAGTAGAGGCGCACCGATCATTGCGCCCCGGAGGCGTTCTTCGGCCGGTGGGAAACCTCTCCAGCGAGGAATGAGTTTCGCGTATTGGAAGGAGAAGTAGTAGTTGATCAAGGCGCCAAGAGTGGTACCGATACCAACACCAATGAAGATTAGGCCGTTTTGCGATAGAGTGAATCCTCGAGTTTTGATGAAGATCACAGGGAATGCTTCGAATACTGAAAATATTATAGAATGAGAACGGGCCTCAATAGGATGAGATCCGGAGAACTTACGTGCATACAGGACACTGTACACAATAGATAGGTAGAAGGTGACAAGGACCAAGATGGGTTCGAGAGCAAGCATCTGGAAAGGGCGGTACAATGTACGATGCAATAGGCCGCGGGGAGAGAAATCTTGCTTTTCGTGCTCTGCGAAAACATCTTTGTTGGCTTCGGGGTCAGCTTTGCGTAAGCGTTTCGCCTGTGCAAAAAGACGTCAGCAACTTTCAATTTCCTTGACCTAGATAAAGACATACCTTGTTCAGCAGAAGAACAGGCGCGTATGTCTCAGGCAAAGCAACGATCAAAAGGATCGTCGAAGCACCGGCGAAAATGAACATGACCCAGAAGATCCAGTTCCAGCTGAGGTGACTGTCAGCGACACTAATCAAAAATTTTCATCAGCTAAGAGAACTTTTTAAGATCGTGAAAGCAGCTTACAATCCACCAATTAAAGGTCCAAGAACAGGTCCCAAGAACACACTGGCTGAGAACAAGCTAGTAGCAGGTCCTCTTCCCTCGGCGGACCATATGTCTGCGATAAGTCCGCCACCGATTGTTAAAGGCGCGACAGCGAAAAATCCAGAGAAAAATCGTGTGACGAGAAGAGTTTGGATGTTGGGTGCGAGGGCTTGACCGAGAATGAACAATGTGTAGCTTGAAAGGGAGATTATTAATATTGGTCGTCGTCCGAACATCTCACTCCCTGGCCCTGAATACAGAGGCTGCGTGAATCTTGATTAGTACCGAGCATACTGGAACACAGTAGAAGGTACTTACACCAAACACATATCCCAGGAGAAAAATACTTGTTATCAAGTACGAGACCTCTGATGATACACCAAACCGTTCTACTATTCTCGTGGTAGCAGAACTGGGTGCTGAAGATGCAAATGTGCTGTAGAGGACGTCATCAGTACAGAGAAGAGCTGAATGGTGGTGCTGCACGTACACGTTAACCGTAAAACTTGCACAAAGTAGTGTCAGGAACCATTTGTATGGTTTTGACCAATTTTGCGGATTTTCTGGGTCATTTGGCCCATCCCACGTTACAGGCGAGTCGCTGGCAGAAGGAACAATAGCAGATTCTGAAGCTTCGGTCTTCGGACGTAGTGCTTCAGGTTCTCGAGGATCGTCGCCTCCATATTCTTCGAACCGCGCTTCGTCATCTTTGATTTCTTCGTCGAGTGGCGAAGAGGGATTTTGCCGCTCGAAAACTGTTATCGAAGAGCGCGCGCTTTGAACATCGTGGCTAATAGGTTGTAGGTGCGCAGGAGAGCCACTGCTGGATGGGCGTGACATCATGAAGACAACCGGGAGGCGGGCTTTTCGAACATTTTTTAAAATTACAGGCACTTTTTAAACAACCTGGGAGGAGTGCGAGGCAACGGATAATTAGTTGTGAAAACATGAGTAACGGTTCGGTAACGGTTGTTGGAGGTTAGATCTCCCGGTTATGTGACTCATCAAGAAGGACATAACTGGATGACTAAGACATTTTTATAGGGTCAACGCCACACAAGTCGGCACCGGGAACGATAGATGCCGGATGTTGTCTAAGCTGAATCAGCGCTTATGAAACGCCCCGCCCGTTCATCCGAAAACTCTTGAAGTCTACGATGAAGAATGTAACGCCCGTTCATCCGAAAACCCTATGAGGAATGTAAGTCGCCTGCTAAGTAGAATATAGAACGAGAAGAATTCACATTGACCTAGGGACGACCAGGCGACGACTAAGGAGGTGACAGGCACGGTCGGCGAGTCAGCGACGGCAGGCGACGGCCTAATATCGCCATATTTGATTTCAGAACTGATCGAAAATCATTACCTTTCTCGGTATCCTTCGCTGATCCTGCGTTCCAAAGATTGAAAGAAAAGGACGAGTCACGAATATTCGCGAAAATAGAAGCTTAACATATGAGCTTATCAGGAGCTTATTCAACTTACTTTTCACGGCTAATTTGGTGGGTATATGTAGATTTTGACCCAGGTCCCACATCATGCATGTGCTGCTCGATCTCGAGTCCGCTCAACGTCGCACGGCTGACAAGCGCGTTATTACAGTGTAAAATCACACAACATCAACCGAAAGTTGCACCTTGTTGCACCGGACCGACTCATTGCACTGGACCTGACTGTCTAGACCTGACACCGTCGTGCGTCGTCGTGGAGCAACTATTGTGGTTTGTCAATGTCATGCTGTCCAATGTCCCAAGTCTCAATGACCCACAACTTTCGAATCCTGATGAATCTCGATGAACTTACCTGATCAGATGTCATCACAACCTTTGCTTGCATTTGTCAACCAGAGGTCAGTGTTCAGGGAATAGACTTTTCACGAAGTCATTTCCACCTTCAAAGAGACTAGCCCCTGCCATTTCGTCATGTCTCAGTTTTCGTTGAAACGAGAATTCTCGCGAAGCAGGTTTCAATGCTTAAACTGAAGGCTCGTATAAGCTCACCAGGGCAGAATGATGATATAGTACATACATGGAACTTTCATGCTAGAATAGCAGAAAATGTTTCTGTCCTCTGAGCTTCTTTCCAAATATTGAGTTTCAACTAAATAACCTACCCGTTTCTTGATAGCATCAACCTGTGATACAAACTGCATCGATTGTGGCGACCTTGAGTTGTTCGTAGTGCATTTCTTTCTTCGCCTTCATGACACGCACAATTGCAGCTTCCGGCGTGCACCTACGGTCACTTTCAATAGCTTCATTCATCTGTTTAGATTCTTCGTTCTGCGGAGAAATATTGATGTGAACATCAAACATGATGCATTGAAAGTTAGAGGGGGGAAAGCATACCGAGACTTTAGCCTGGATGGAATTGATGTGCACTTGGAATGATTATCGGTAAAGTCTTCATTGAAGCGGAAAACGTCATCATCATTGACATCTTTACCAGGAGGGATATTCTTCAAAACCTCTTCTTTCCGCAAGCCAAGCTCTGCAGTGTCCAGTGAAGTTCTTTGTCGTCTACATATATGAATGTGTAAAGGCAGCTGCCGGACAACGACATGAAGTATAACGCACCCATCTTAGTCAGCACTGCAATGTTCAGGAAAGATCTAGAGATTTCGGCACTGTCGTTAAATAACAGAAGAACAATCGCCTGATACAAGCTAACGGAAAGCTCTTTCATTCCTGGTTTGAAGCGTGCCCTAATGATTACAGTACCGAGAGCGTGATCCCAGTCGAGGCGCCTGTTATTGTGCTTCTGCTTGTAGAAAATCGTATACACCTCCAAGCGCTTTTGCATCTAGATGCTGGTGGAGCTTTCGTCGGCAGTAGATGTGATTAAGGTTGCGTTGAGAGTAGGAGGTCAAGAGGGTTAGTGTGAGAAGTCTTCTCAAATATGAGGGTAGGGAAGAGGTATTGTGGGATATGAGAAGGAGGGGTACAGGAGGAGGGAAAGGAGGTTGTTTTTGCAACATGGACAACGCACAACTAAGCACTAGAGTCGTCGACTTTCGAGACGCATAGACATTCACATCGGAGCTTTGTCAGATGATCACTGTAATTCCTGTTGCCTACTGTCAACAAACACATGTCTATATCACAGCACAAGGGAGTTCGATGTATAATTCACTTTTGAAAGACGAAGTCCAACATTGCTACATCATGCTCGACAGAAATAGGTCCTCCGCGCTTGACACCCTTAGGTCGGTACAATTGCATGTTAATAGTCGAAGGGTATACCGCCTCGTCCACTCGGCCCGCCCAATCGAAGTCCACGAACATGATCTGCGGCTTCTCATCCAGCTTCACCTTCTTATTGACAAGCCGTCGCTTGACCATGATATTAGACCTGCGAATGTCTCCATGTACGAAGTGCCCATCCGGATGGTCATGTAACTTGCGTAACGCATTTACTGCGATGTCGTACAGAGTCGTCCTCTCCTCCGCACTGAGGCTGTCAAAGATATCCTCCAGGTCACCGTACTCTTGAAAAACGTTGTCCATGACGACCATGATCCATCCATCTTCATACCGTTCAACGCTTTGTAACCTCGGTGCAAGCCCCATTCCACAGGCAGCCCGATGCACCTCTTCGCTATATCGCTTGGTGAACTTGACGAACAACTTGTCTTGAGGGGTACCCTTGAGCTGTGCAAAGAACGAGCGCTTGTCGGGAAGTTGTCCTTTGTACTCGAAGGCACGCAAAACACCTATTTCATCGGTGTACAAGTTCCGGAATGGGTACCGAGGATCGAGCTCGAAAGGCGAGTCTTTGAGAAACACGTTCTTGTAGTACTTCTCCAGGCGCTCAAGCACCCGACGCAGAGCGCATATGAAGCGCTCTCCAGTGGCACGAGCATCTGTATCAGTCGGGTGAAAGTGTAGCGGGATGATGGGGCTCAGAATCTGAATGTTCGGAGCCGTACCAAAGACACCGACGGCAACAGATATGTGAGGCCCTAATACCCATCGAGCGTATGAACAGCTTTGAACATATCGCACGAAGAAATCATGTGAACTCACCATAATGTTGTAGTAGCACGACTGGAAAATTAGTGCGTCGACACTGCTCTTCAGAGAGTCCATTCATAACCGAACGCACAGCCTCGATATAGTACAGGCTACCCTGTATCATTGGATCGGCCCCTCCATGCCCAATCTCATTCTTGCCTTCGATTATGAGAGAGGTAAAGTCCCGGCGGATGGGCTCAACAAAAACCTGCATTCCCCCATCTGTAATATAATCATCAAAATTCAATACCTTAAGGTCCCCAAAGCCATTTTCTTTTAGGATGCTTCTGAACACTGTCATCCGCTCCTTGCCTTGAAGGAAAAGGGCAGACATATTGTAACAAAGGTGGTAGAAGCAATTGATGTCCTCAGTGCGTGGTTTACAGGTCTTTAGGTCTATGACAAACTGGGCGAGATCGGGGTTGAGTAATGTGGGTGGCAGAACCTTCACCCGATTCGCAGGGCGGCCACAGAAGATGGCCTTGATGTCGTTCGCCTGACGCGGAGTAAAGCTAGAAAGTGCGGCTTCAGACGAAGGGCTCTTCGGGGGGTTTCTCGACAGATAGACTCCGGGATTGCTGGCCACTGAGGGAATATCATGAAGCTGGTCTTCCGCTTCGTCATCGCCTGGACATGTTAAGTAGTCAGTAGTCATGCGAACAAGAGAGACAAACGTACTTTTCAAGATTACTTGGACAGTGTTTTTGTTGCCCAAGATACCAGCAGGGAAAACTTCGCTAACGAGTCCCCCGCCCCAGCGCACGAAATTATCTCCCGCCAGGCCGCCCATGGCATCGACAGCCGCATGGAATTCTTTAACAGAGGTGAATACGATAGGATCACGCAGCTGGTGTGTCCTTCAGTAAACAGCGGAGGCAGAACTAGCGACACATACTGCGAAGACTTGACACTTACGCAGGTCCAGTTCTGTTCTGCCCGCCCAGGATATTTTTTCTATGACTTCGTCCATTGTGTCATCTAGACAAACACCACGCCCCCAGTACGTGAGGTCTTTGTCGAGCCAGAAGATTCTGATTAGGAATTTATCAGTGTTGCTCATGTGCATGGAGGTTCAAATTGAAGACGCGCTTAGACGCGGCGCTTGAAAGTAGAAGCGCGTACTAATTTATTTCCACGGTACAACTCCTTCTCTTCACCAAGTAATGGACGACTGACTGCTCTCGTAGGCGGTGTTTTTGTGGGTCCTCTGATTTTCAAGTCGAATTTTGGCATCGTGTTCAGCGATCACCTCTCAAGAAGCATGGAGGACTGCAGCTTGGTGTGGCGGTGCTTCAATATTGTAAGTCTGACAGCAAGCGAGTGTATACGAGACACTCTAACTCTCAATGGATATAGCGCTGAACCCAGAGAGCTTCCCGACTCAATTGAACCAAGCCATCCTCGCAATCAAATTCATCCTATCCACTGGCGTTCCACCATCTAGAATCTACTTTGCAGGCGATTCAGCAGGTGCCAACCTGATAATCCAGTTTATGAGTTACCTCTTGCATCCATCAAATTCTATCGTCGAATCATTCGATACAAAAGGACTTGCTGGGGCTTGCTTGGTGTCTCCTTGGCTGCTTGACGAAGGCAAGACAGAGTCTGAAAAAAAGAAACGATGGATTTGACTTGACTCGTTATAAATGTCATGCGATGTGGAGGGACCTCCCGAGAACTGGTTCAGTGGACTGAAGATGTCGTCAAGCGTGTCCTCATCACAGTAGGAACTGGCGAAGCCCTATACGACTCTATCATTCGATTCTTAGAAAGTCGCATGGTAACGTGGAGGTGGATATCTTGGAAGGGGGCGTACATTGTGACCCGGTTTTCGACGTCGGTGCTAGGTCAAGAGCTCCTCATCCAGTTACACAAAAGATCGTGAGTTGGTTTGCTAAAAGCATTCCCTTGGAGGAAGCATGAATGGGCCTCGCTGGCTTTACCTACTTTCTCAGCTTTTTGACGCTATTTCCTCTTTCACTTGCCTTTCATATTTTTCCTCGCTACTTCAACAGTACTATAAGCCATAGCTCACATTTATGTATTTCATGAAAAAGAGTAGGCGCTTACACAGTACCCACGAACCCGCGGCCGAAAACCAGAACCGATTGACAGACAAACAAAACGAGCGTTCATTACAATAATTACTGTCCGAGATAATACTCTACTAGAGCGCTCTAAGTAGATCTAAATAAGTCCAAGGCAGTAGGAAACTACCTCTCTGCAGATATTCTACTACTATAAAGCCGCTGCTTTCACCTTGACCCTTCAAGGTGACAATGAAACGTCCAAGAAAACCATCACATTATCAACAAAAAAAAAGCTGGATTACGGCCTGCATCCACCACCCCACTTCATCACCCTACAGCACTGCTCACGGCTCACGCGAAAACCGATACCAACCCAGAAACAATCACAACACCCAACACACCCCATCCTTGCCCTCCAAATCTACTTACCGCTCCATTACTCTTCGCCTGACTCGCACAAAGACTTCCAGAGCTATTCAACGAAGACGCAGCGACAAGCACCTGTGGCATCCCCGAGCTAGCAGTAACTTCTAGTCCACCACTCGAGTCCGTGGTCATAGTGTTACACGTCAACACGTCCACGACTGTCTCGCTCTTACTAAACAAGTTCGACGAGGATGGAATAGACCATTTCGCTGAGGAGGAGTTGCCGCCGTTCGTGAGGAGGGTTAGGAGAGGAGGCTTGGAGACGGCGAGGGTGCTCGAGTCAGATTGGGAGATGAAGGAGGCCTGCGGATGGGTGTGGTCAGTGGTGTCTAAGTAAAAAAGAGGAACTATGAAAGGGACCGACTTTGGTAGTCAAGAAGCTGTTCTTGGATGAAATGGCAAGCTTTCTGGCCTCATTAAGAGTTTTTATGTGAGTGACTAAGGGCTTGTTGTCCGTGTTGTATCCAGATAACCACAGTCTGTGAATCAACAGTTGTTTATCAGCCTTTCATATGTAATGCTCACCGCGAGGAAAACCTTACGCTTCGCGGTTCGAAGGATCGTTACCACCCTGGTATCCCTGCTCCTGACCGTAGTAAATGATCGGAATACCATCGTTGACAAAGACCCATGCAACGGCATTTTTCACGAGCTGCCCACCCATGCCAAAGTCGCGTCAGCTATAATCAATGAAACCAAAAGCAGAACAAATATTCACCGACTGATCAGAAGTAACGGACTGGATACGAGGCTGGTCCTGATTCTCCATAAATGAGCCAACGAGGAAAGTACCGCTCTTGTATGAGTTTTGTGATTGAGTAACTGTGTCGGCGATGGCAGAAATGTTACCAGATGTGCTGGTAAACGCGCTGAAGGCGCTGTAGTAGGTGGGGTAGTCCAGCACAGCGTCGATAACATTGGTGTAGGGTGCAGCATAAGTGACATTATTAGTGAGAACCTATTCAAGAAGATTAGGAAAGAACTTTTTCATGTAGAACAGGGCTCGACATACTTCTCCAACAGTATAAACACCGGCGGAAGCAGCAAAGTCTGTCCAGAAATCTTGCCGGATGTGTTTGACAGTATCGATACGAAGCCCATCGACACTGTAATCCGAAACAAGGTCTTTGATCCACGAGTTCATCGTTTGTACCATAGTAGAGTTTTCAGTGTCCAAGTCTAGCAAAGGAAGGTTAGCATCGCCAAGCCAGCATTGTTCGACGTCGGTCTGGTTGTTGTAATCAGAAATGAAACATTGGGGGTGGTAGTCGCCTTGGGCGTTGAAAGGATATAATGTAGAAAAATCAAATGTTTCTGGCCAGACTGCGGAGGTGTTCGTTGGGTTGGCGACCAAGCTAATAGGGCGAAAAGGATGAGGATCGTGATGAACTACATATAGGAGAGAAGCTCTTACTGGTTCACGACAACGTCAACCATGAGGTACATGCCTCTCTGGTGTAAGGCAGAGCTTAGAGACTTCAAGTCATCGGCAGAACCAAAGTTCGAGTTTAGACTGCTAATGTTTGAAGGCCAGTATCTAGAAGCGACGTTCACGACTGCTGCACAAGAAGGAGATCGAAAGTACACACCCGTGGTAGGCCTCTCCGTAAGCAGTAGTTCCCTGAACGTTTTCAACGATAGGAGAGATCCAAATTGCATCAAAGCCCATGTCTTGAATGTAATCCAGCTTGTTGATGATACCCTGGTAGGAGCCTCCGCAATACTTCCTTGAAGAGGTATCGCAACTGGGCGAGGTGTTGTTTCCCAGCGCAAACCGGTCAGTGACCAGCTATAGAAAAAAATGCACATCAGCGTCTTCCTCGCTGTTGTTAGTTGTCCACCGAGCACACCTGGTAGATGGACCTCGACCTCCAGTCATCAGATGAGGCACCCAAGACGACCGCAGGGCCTAAAGAGAGCAGAGAAAGCGCCAACGAATGCTTCATTACGGGCAACCAAAAGTTGGGGTAGGGAACGACAGTGAAGGTGAAGAGAAAGGAGCGAGTTAGGGTACCCTAAAAATTTCACCGCGCCTCGAGAATGATCAGGTAATTTTCGGAATCCGATTGAGAAGCCCGCAGACTATCCATGCCAAACACCTGTCGATGAAGTAAAGGCGAGCTTATGATTTTTGTACAGCATTCTGCAACACTGACAGTGCTCATGGAAATTGAAGATTGGAACTCCTTTCTTCTTCCCTGCATAATTATTGAATATTTTGGATATTTATTCTGCTTGTCGTCGCAGCTTTGAAACGTTTTTGACGGTTGTTGATGGAGTTTGACGTCGATCCACTCATACCGAAAAAGGCAAGACATTAATTTGCCGTCCTCCGGGCCGCCGGCAACTTCCTTATGTAATCGGTCCTCGTTGGGCCTGACTCGGCTTCGAGTTCACTCTCATGGTCTTCATACGGCCTATACACACCGCTCTAATTCATTTGGTCTCAGCGCTCACTCCGGATATCTATCATTGTCGTGAACGTAGTAATCAGAGCTATGTAGCAAAAAAAATTCCTACATGTAAAATTTTACCGAAATAGCCAATACGTTATTCGGCGCAAACGGAAACGAAGCACTAATCAGCAAGCTTATATGACAAGTCTCCACAAAAACATGGCTGAGGCTCTACAGGAATTACCGAGGCCCCGAAAGCTCTTCATATGTACCCTCGAATTCTCAACTCACGGTCAACATTCGCCTTCAATACATCTCAAATCATCTAAGGACACCTGGCCGAGCCCCAAAACCCGGTCTTCGATTATAGATGGTAGATACTGTATTATCGGTATGAACACACCATTGACCGTCGTCTCAATTGGCAGCTGTGCCCCTGCAGTGTGCACACGATGCATACCATTCATAGCCTAATTTGTGCAAAGTAAGTGTTTATCAATTTTGCCAAGCCTCAGATTGGTATACTGACCTACGTCCGCACGTCTTGGTCGTGTATGATTGCACCTGCAGGGAAACACCTTTGAATGGATTCATCTTTCATCAAATGTTAACGCAGGACGGGAGAGCCGCCAGCCGCCACGCGCGCATATGGGCGGTGAATGCAGCCCGCTGATATCTCTTCACCCTATCCTGCCAGTAGGAATTTAAAATAAGTAATTTTACGAATTCTCTTGTCCAGACTCACCAAGTTCGTCCGCTTTTCCGTTTCCGTATCAGCAGAGATGACTTAAGAATGTTGCAAAGCCTGTGTACTGACAGTTCTAACCTTCCGAAAGATAGATAGGGGGTATGCGCCAGGAGCTCGAGGGTACCTGGGTCCTGAACGGCGTGCGAAAAACCAAAGTGTGTCTGGTTATCTGCGCATTGTAATCTGTAAAGTAGTATATGATATACCTTGAGAGATGATGCCAATTCACGTAGGTTAGGAGGTCGAAACTCGAAGCTTAAAGGCTTGTCCAATCTTCGACTTACCAGTGAGACAGATGCCGCACGGCGCACTGAGCCCGTAAGTCTTCAGACAGCCTTGGACAGAAGAGGCTCGTGGCACTCGTCTCTCGCAGTCGTATCCAAAAAGGGAAGACCCAAAGTTCCTGCCATTCATGGACGCTATGGTGTTCAGGAGATTCTACCTCAGGGAGCAAGTGGCACCTGTATTTTTTGGCAAGGTCCTGAGCAACTTGAGCTTGACATTTCGCTAGCGACCTAGGAATCTTTAGGCCTCAGTCCGCACGCTTGATAACTTATAAGGAACGCTCCAAGTTCGTACTACGTCCCACGAGGGAAACGGACCCAGTCATCAAGTCTTCGCGAATCGCCTTTGCTCCTTCCGAGTCGTTCAGGCATCACATTTCTCATCCCTTCCTTTTCTGGATCGGCCAAAGTTGCAAGGAGGTTAGGTCCATCTCGTATAGGGGTGAGGCCTTGAGGGATTGCCCAAGACAGCGCGCCGTCAAAGGTGTGGATCATCTTTAACTGTTCTTGTGCTCCCAGTGCTCGATCATTGTCTCGTCATCCTACTTAGCGGGTCGAGCAAAGTGGATCAAACGATGAATGGCGGCGCCAGCGCGCGGGACTTGAAATTGAAGTTGGGACAGATCATCAGCTTGGACCGTAACACGAACTTCTAAAATGGCTTTCATCGGCTCGTTCGATTTTGTTCAACCAGAAATATTGATAGAAACTCCTGGTTTGTCGACGTCTTCTTCCAGGAATTCTCGGGGTCAAATTTATACTGAAAAGGATTCGGGAGTCATCAGTACTCGTAGAAATTCCAGACGTCCGGAGTCCTCGCCCGCTCCCTTCGGGAAATGTGGGGCGCAAGGTTCACCTCCGGGGATTAGGAATATCTTGGCCTGCATCGACGCAGCGCTGTTATCTGTTCGGCCAGGATGAGTCTGGGACATAACGAGCTCTCCTCTCCTTACCTGGCAGACATCTCCACGTTTCTTTACTGTCGGCCGCCACCCTGTGTCCGCGTGTACTATAGTTTTCGAGTCAGAATAGAAGGAGGGTGAGCAGGAATGGAAAAATATGTTCACTATGCTTGCAATCTAGAATCGGCACCAACGAATCTAACCAGGGAAACAAACGGATGACGAGGTTTTGCTAAGATCATGGTAATTACTGCCGAAGGATATCTGCCAAGTCAAGAGTCATGAATCAAGAATGGCTAGCTAGGAAGGGGAGATTCGAACCTCATTATTGACAATTCAGATTCGAGTTCCCGCAAGATTGGCCGCCTTGATGCTCATCTCGTCCAGGATTGAGATCTCCGAGTTGGCTTGACAGAGTCGGTGCATTTGTTTGTGTATTTGCTGAGCCGTATGAATCGGGTACCGAAGTGGAGACGTCCTACTAGGGAAAGTCCGCGGTGCGCGTTTGGGTGTGGGTTCGTAGCTTGGAGCCTGGGACCTGAACCCGATCAAGTTTGTAGGATAGCAGGCTGGGAGTAACCAAGTGGGACATATATCGAGCTGTACTCTTGAGACAGGATCCGGACATCGAAGATCAAGCTCTCTGCCTGAAGTGGGTCCTACTCAGTGTTAGACTGCTATTGGAAGCCGCGGTGTCCTCGAAGATACAGTGCTCTTGACACCAAGATAGTAAGCCAATATAGGAACAGTTGAGTTGATGTACTGACAAACTGCAGTTGACTAGTGGAGAAGTCGGCGAAATGGAAAGGAAAATCGAGGACGAGGTCGGTTCAAGAGGCTCACTGGAAGCGAGTGGCACCAACCACAGCTATTAGATTAGATTAGATTGCTTATGTAAGGATAGAATTAGATTAGATTAGATCTACTTCAACGACTTGTTGAACCGCGACTACAATGTCCTCAATAGGCCCTCAACTTCCTCCTCATCTCCTTCACCTCCAATCCTCAAAGGATAACGATAGCGACGATGATACTACCAGCAATGTTGACGAAAACGAAACAGGACCCGTAGCAGGCCCAGAAATACCCGCTGAATTACTAAAATCCAGAACGAGCGGACCAATAGGTCCAAGTTCAGCGGAAATCACAGCTCCCAGTGACGCAGGTGTAGTCGATGATGCGGATGATGCGGATGGTGACGAGGACGATTACACACCTGCTCTACCACCCGACATGCTTCCTTCGCGTCCTGGGCCAGGACCATCTGGGAGCGCAAGCAAAAAGGTCCTCGGGCCTAGCCTACCGCCTTCACATCCAGCCTACCGACAGATGCGCGAAGACGAGGACTCAGACGAGGATGACGTTGGGCCTATGCCTCTCCCCTCTGGATTGGCCTCGTCGGTGCAAGCTGAGGATGGTGTGAAGAAGTTCTTGGAGATTGAGGAGAGGAGAAGGAAACGCGTTGAAGTGTGTTTCTTATTCTTATTCTGTCAAAAATACTTATCTGGTGTGCTATATAGGAAGCTGCCAAACCGAAAGCGCTTAAAAGAGAAGAATGGATGCTCGTTCCCCCTTCTTCATCAGATTTACTAGGTAGTGAGTAATAATATTCCATCTTTTTCTCATTTTATGAACTCTAGTTAACACCGATACCCCATCTTACAGCCTTAGACCCGACAAAACTTTCCAAACCCCGTCAATTCTCCCGTTCCACCCAACCCCCCAAAACCTCATCTACTGTCTCAACCCTCTGGACAGAAACCCCTGCCGAGCGACAACAACGCCTTGCGGACGAAGTTTCTGGCCGTAAACGACGCGCTGTAGACGCCGCTCACAACCCCGGAGACGCAGGAGATGACCTCGAGGCGAAGAAGAAGCGGAAAGTGGATGAAGAAATTCGGAGAGGTGTGCATGAGCATACGGTTAGGACGAGGGGCGCGGCGCTTGTTGATGCGCATGTTTCTAACAAGTCCAAGTCTAAGGCTGGAGGAGAAGATGAGGAGGAGGGACCGCCGGTGATTTGGGATCATTCGAGGGATATGGCGATTTCTGGGAGGTTAATGGGGGATAAGGAGAGGGACAAGATGATTAGGGATGCGAGAGCGCTTGGGGATAGGTTTGGCACTGGGACGAGTGGGGGATTTCTTTGATTTCTAGACGCTCTCATGCGCGCGCTCGGAGTTGGGGATGTGCTGTATCGCTATCTGGATCCTTCGCACTTTGCTCTGAGTCTCGAGTCCGTTTGTATGAATACGTTATTGGCGCACGAACTCTGTAGCAATAATATTTTCTGTGTCGACCTCACGCAGACTCAAAAGAAGGTAATTCATCCATCAAAAACTTCATCAAGTGGATGTATATTAACAGAAGAGAGCGTAGTGTCAAGATCAGCGCGCGCCACATAACTAAGGAAGCACTCCACGCTAGGCATTCCTCCCCTTACACCCATCCCTCCCTCCCTCTCCCTCACTAGAGACGAAGGAACCGGGAGTCTAAGTCGCTCAAACGTATTCCCACTGAACCCCGTCAATCCTCCCCAGGCTCAGGTCCGCAAGTTGCTCGAACGCAGAGGGGGAGAAGTCGAGGTCGTATTCACCACCGCAGCCTGGACATCTGTCGGTGATTGTCACGGTGACGGATTTGTCCGCATCTGTGAGGAGGATGTTTTTAGTAAGTGGAGGCGGGGAGAGAAGACGGATAGCAATGGAACGAGTAGAGGAAAAGACGTACAGGTAGCACGAATCTGCTTGCCACAAATCGGATTCGTGGCCGGGTTGCCCGTAGCACCTCTAGACGAAGTTCATTGATTCAAAAAAGATTCTTACGAGAAAAAAGAATCTTACGGATAGCTATCGAACGTATAATGCGACATCGCAACGATGAGGTCCGCGTCTGTGTTTGTGATCCCACATGCGCCTAGTCCAGGCGAGTAGTAAGTGCCATCACCAGTGTAAGTAACGGCCCTCGCGTCCAGTGGGGCCCCTCTCGTCGAAGCCATGGCCAACACGGAGACGATAGCTACAGTTTGAGCGATTTTAGCGAACATACTGATTTAGAATGCTTAGCTAGACTTGGTGGATGAATGAGTGAGACCAATTCAGTGAGAAACTATGGAGGGAGTCCATGAGCTTTTATACCCTTCCTCCCCTCTCCCTGCCACTGCCCGTTAGAGGACATCCCTGCTATTAGGCCAAATTCTCCTTGTGCCGAGAGGCGGAAGTAGCACGGACGCTCCCTACACTGTACTTGGTCACATTCCATGACTTAATCATCGCCATATAGCCGAATTGTAGATCCTGTGTCGGGAGGACTGTGAATACTAGGATCACTATCAACTAGATGCAGGAGCCCTCTACACCAGCGAGGAGGTGATCAAATGGTCATCCCAACAGATATGACAAGCGGGATTACGGTTACTGGCAACTGCGAACTCAGTGAGAGCGCGCAAGCTGTGAAAGGTTTCGACAAAAAGCAGTGTGTAGGTTCAATTATCGAAAAAAAAAAATCTAAGTCCACGTATTCGGAGTCTTTCGAAACTGGATCCTGTGTGCCAATGCACGAAAGCGCTACTTGCTCAAGAGCGCCTCAGGTGTGCTTCAAGGTCGAATTCGTAGTTCGCATGGTTGCGGAGATCGAGTAACCATAGAGTAACCATAGCTGCCCATAACCATAAACAATGTACCGATGATGAAGGAACAGTTGAGCGAAGAACATACCAGTACTAGGAACCCATACGAAGTATGTCACCTCATGTTGATGCGCTGATACATTGACATTCAATTCTTGACATAGGCCCAGAGCAGGACATCATACCCAGACTGCTTGAAGCAGCGGCAGCGCAGCAACTTGAAAGCAGTCCAGCATTCAGCTAGTAGTGCATAATAGGACAACCAGAAACAGGAACATAAGGACAGAAGGAAGTGTAAGATGTCAAAAATGACTCACTATCATGATATAGACCACAGGTTTCTGAAAAGGATGAGAACTTTGTGAGGACACTTTTCTCCATATCGTCGTGAACATAAACGACAGTTGTGCTGCCTGTCCAAGGGGAGGAAGGCAATGGAGGGTACAAGAAACCTGCATGGATCGAGCCCATTCTGAATCCTGATTGACGACATGACTATTAATTTTGAAGGCGAATTCAAAACTTCGATAAACACGATAGTCTGGACACGTACATCACCAGCACCGTCAAATGTAGACTCAAGTCCTTTCGAATAGATTCAACAATATTTTGCTACTACTGCCAACTGTCCCGAGCCCCAAATCAAGCCGCTCAACGACCAAGGTTTGTGACCCTCGTGTTCCTGATCCTGTAAAAGCCAGAGCCCAACGCCTTTCAGATGACGGACACAAGATAACTTGACAAAAGTACATAAGTCGAAAGACGGGAGACTCACAAGGCGAAGCTGTTTTGGACCAGTGAAACAGATCTGACTTCCGTATCCGAGGAATTCAAAGCGCTGAATAGCGTGAGTTCGGCAACGTTGAGGTTAATACATGAACATCTGAAGCTGTGAATAAGCATACATCTTGTCAGCCAGTGAATGAGTCTATTTACCTTGAAAGAACTGAGTATATACGCGTTGCATGACTCCACGATGCCGGTGTTGATACACATCGTTGACTGACAGTACTGCCTCTTGGTTTACTTCGTGATGCCTACCGTTCTGAGGTTCATGCAAGCTACACTGTATGTAGGTACATGAGGGTAAATTCTGAAGGGCGAGAGTTGAACTACAAGTCAGAGGCAAAGTAGGAAGTTAGTTTGGAGGAGGAGGAGGAGGCAAACCATTTAACGGGCGTCTATTGTAGTTTTGGGCGCTTTGCCGTCAGTCTGCCGAACCGCCTAATGTGAAGACTCGCAGCCGTCTATGTGTTCATACTGAGCCCATTTGAGTTAAATTCAAGAAAAAAAGGAGGCGAGTCAGCCTCATCATATGAACATCCACCATACCATCTCAAAATTCAAATCGACACTTAGAAACTCATCCACTCGAAAAGATTTTAAAAAGAGGGTATCCCATTTTCTCCATTTCATTAAATTCGTACAACGAATTATAGCATAAACACATTCCACCCATGGGGGGAGCGGCACACGAGCACTACACAATTAAGGAAGCACTCAACACACTCAACACCAGGGGCGTGTCATCCTCCCTTCTTCCTTCCCCACCTCCCATTGTTTCAGGCAGGATATGGTATGGTATGGGGTAGGGGGACGAGTCAAAATCGCTCAAACATATTCCCATTGAACCCCGTGAATTCTCCCCACGCTCTGGTCAGCGAGTTGCGAGAACGCAGAGGGAGAAAAGTCGAGGTCGAATTCGCCTGCGCAGCCTGCACACCTGTCGGTGATTGTTACTGTGACGGATTTCCCTTGGTCTGTAGGGAGGGAGAGAAGGAGTCAGTGATGGGTGAGATAGCGTAAGGTAGAAAAGAGAAACATCAAAAAGCAAAGACTTACAGGTAGCCCGAACTTGTTTATTACAGATTGGATTCGTATTCGGGTTAGCCGTAGCGCCTCTAAACATATTAAACTTTTAATCAGCGCCAAATTCAACACAAACCAAAAAAGAAAAATGACTCTTACGGATAGGTATCGAAAGTCGCATAAGCCATAGCAGCAATCAAATCCGTGTCGGTATTCGTGATTCCACACGCTCCAAGTCCAGTCTCGTAGAAAGTTCCATCACCAGTGTTAGCTCTCGCAGCTAGTGTGGCACCTTGAGTCGTAGCCACAGCCAGAACGGAGACAAGAGCGACAGCTTGAACGATTTTAGCGAACATGTTTAAGAGTCGTTAAGTTGAGTTTGAGTGAATGAGGTTTGAAGTGGATGATGGGTGGTGAATGAGACCAGCTCAGTGAGGAATTAGGAATGGGTTGGGAGGGGCTTTTATACCCCCACACAGGGAGAACAACCTCACGTGCATCTCTACAGAGCAGAGTAGTAGCCCCCCTTGAGACTGAAGACTTTGTCCGGAGAGGGCGTAGCTTGTGTACTAGCGGACGTAGAGCTGCGTAGAGATGATCCAGTACCGATGTTCCGGGATCTACTTCACGGCGATGTTAACCAATGCGGGATCTATAATTAAAGAAGCAGTGTTGTGAACTAGGTCCATGTTGGCTCTGTTTTCAATTATCGATTTCGAATTCAAAAAGAAAGAATACGGAGAGTGGATGTTGATTCTTCATATTTAGTTGGTATTGGTAGTGATCCGCGTTCCGTGCTGGTATGTTAAGTCCATGTATTGTGTGCGTGAGCGATGCCCAACCAGTATACATTGTTACCGTAGACCACACCTCTTGTTGCGCCTGGTTGGGCCCCACTATTGGGAAGCAAGCACGGAGTAACCAGAACTAGGAGCAGTGTGCCGACGATGAGGGAACAAAACACCTTGATGGTGCGTACGAACTTTGACGTTGAATTGTTGGGTTAGGAATCAACTCGGAGTAGGATCTTGAAACCATTCGGTTTCGGCACAGTCGACGAACTTGGAACTTGTCGAAACACGAAGTACCGAAATAGTTGCAATGAGTATAGTACAGCACTCAGCGCCACATAGCAGGAGTGTAAGAGGTTAAAAATAACCTGAAGTAACTCGTCATGATTCACGAACTCCTGAGAGGGACGAGGACTGCGAAGTCGGATGAATGGCCATTAATGACTGATCAGAATGAATCATGGTAGTACATCATGTCGTTCCGAACGGGTGTGAATGCTTAGAAATGGAAACCGATGCCCACTCGGGACAAACTCGGAGGTTTGGCTGATTGAGGAATAAGCTTTGAGAGACTGTTATATCCATTTGATTCGATGAATATGCACATCATACACCATAAAAGTGCATATATCCAATGCAGGAGCAAATCCAGGATCGTTCGAATGGATGAATGTTCTGATTCTTTGGAAACTGGATCTTGTGTGCCAATGCACGAAAGCGCTACTTGTCCATGAGCGCCTCAAGCGTTCATCAAGGTCGAACTCGTAGTTTGCATGGTTGCAAGATCGAGTAACCATAGGAGGAGGAAGAGGATAAACCGGCACTGGGTCCCATTGAGGAACGGCCGGGTCCCGTGCTGCACACACACGTCTGATGTATGCCAAGGATACCATAGAGTAACCAGAGTTGTCCATAGCTGTCCATAACCATAAACAATCTACCGATGATGAAGGAACAGCTGAGTTGAGCGAAAAACAAGAATTGAATCTTAATGTATCAGCGCATTAGCATGAGGTGACATACTTCGTATAGGTTCCTAGTGCCAGTATGACATCGGCCCAGAGCAGGGCATCATACTCCAAATACCCGAAGCAGCGGCGGCGCAGCCACTTGAAAGCAGACCAGCATCAACGAGAACTACATGATAGGACGACCAGAAACAGGAACATAAGGACAGAAGGGAGTGTAAGATGTTAAAAATGACTCACTATCATGATATAGACCACAGGTTTCTGAACACGATGAAAACTCTGTGCGAGCACATTTTTCTCCATGTCGTCGCGAACATAAACGACAGTTGTGCTGCCTGTCTCAAGGGGTGGAAGGCGATGGAGGGTACTAAAGCCTGCAAGATTTGAGCCCAGGGCTATTGTGAATCCTGATTGACATGACTATTAATTTTGAAGGCGAGTTCAGGGCACGTACATCACCAGCGCTGTCAGATATAGACTCAGGTCCTTTCGAATAGATTCAACAACATTCTGCTACCACTGCCGACTGCCCCGAGTCTGATTGAAATCAAACCGCTCAACGATCAACATTCGTGACCCTCGTTCTCCAAAGCCCTGAAAAAGCCAGGGCCCAGCGCCTTTCAGATGACGGACCCAAGTTAAACTTGACAAAAATACATAAATCGAAAGACGAGAGACTCACAAGGCGAAGCTGTTTTGGACCAGTGAAACAGATCCGACTTCCGTATCCGAGGAATTCAAAGCGCCGAATAGTGTGGTTCGACGACGTTGAGGTTAATACATGAACATCTGCAGCTGTGAATAAGCATACATCTCGTCAACCAGTGAATCAGTATATTTACCTTGAAAGAACTGGGTGTTGCATGACTCCACGATGCCGGTGTTGATACACATCGTTGACTGACAGTACTGCCTCTTGGTTTACTTCGTGATGCCTACCGTTCTGAGGTTCATGCAAGCTACACTGTATGTAGGCACATGAGGGTAGATTCTGAAGGGCGAGAGTTGAACTACAAGTCAGAGGCAAAGTAGGAAGTTAGTTTGGAGGAGGCAAACCATTTAACGGGCGTCTATTGTAGTTTTGGGCGCTTTGCCGTCAGTCTGCCGAACCGCCTAATGTGAAGAGCAGCCGTCTATGTGTTCATACTGAGCCCATCTGAGTTAAGTTCAAGAAAAAAAGGAGGCGAGTCAACCTCATCATATGAACATCCACCATACCATCTCAAAATTCAAATCGGCACTTAAAAACTCATCCACACTCGAAAAGATATTGAAAAAGAGGGTATCCCATTTTCTCCATTTCATTAAATTCGTACAACGAATTATAGCATAAACACATTCCACCCATGGGGGGAGCGGCACACGAGCACTACACAATTAAGGAAGCACTCAACACACTCAACACCAGGGGCGTGTCATCCTCCCTTCTTCCCTCCCTACCTCCCATTGTTTCAGGCAGGATATGGTATGGTATGGGGTAGGGGGACGAGTCAAAATCGCTCAAACATATTCCCATTGAACCCCGTGAATTCTCCCCACGCTCTGGTCAGCGAGTTGCGAGAACGCAGAAGGGGAGAAGTCGAGGTCGAATTCGCCTGCGCAGCCTGCACACCTGTCGGTGATTGTTACTGTGACGGATTTCCCTTGGTCTGTAGGGAGGGAGAGAAGGAGTCAGTGATGGGTGAGATAGCGTAAGGTAGAAAAGAGAAACATCAAAAAGCAAAGACTTACAGGTAGCCCGAACTTGTTTATTACAGATTGGATTCGTATTCGGGTTAGCCGTAGCGCCTCTAAACATATTAAACTTTTAATCAGCGCCAAATTCAACACAAACCAAAAAAGAAAAATGACTCTTACGGATAGGTATCGAAAGTCGCATAAGCCATAGCAGCAATCAAATCCGTGTCGGTATTCGTGATTCCACACGCTCCAAGTCCAGTCTCGTAGAAAGTTCCATCACCAGTGTTAGCTCTCGCAGCTAGTGTGGCACCTTGAGTCGTAGCCACAGCCAGAACGGAGACAAGAGCGACAGCTTGAACGATTTTAGCGAACATGTTTAAGAGTCGTTAAGTTGAGTTTGAGTAAACGAGGTTTGAAGTGGATGATGGGTGGTGAATGAGACCAGCTCAGTGAGGAATTAGGAATGGGTTGGGAGGGGCTTTTATACCCCCACACAGGGAGAACAACCTCACGTGCATCTCTACAGAGCAGAGTAGTAGCCCCCCTTGAGACTGAAGACTTTGTCCGGAGAGGGCGTAGCTTGTGTACTAGCGGACGTAGAGCTGCGTAGAGATGTTCCAGTACCGATGTTCCAGGATCTAGTCCACAGCGATGTTAACCAACGTGGGATCTATAATTAAAAGAGCAGTGTTGTGAATTAGGCCCATGTTAATTCTGTATTCAATTATCGATTTTGAATTCGAAAAGAAAGAGGAGGAACAGAGGATGTTGATTTTTCATATTGAGTTGGTATTGGTAGTGATCCGCGTTCCGTGCTGGTATGTTAAGTCCATGTGTTGTGTGCGTGAGCGATACCCAACCAGTATGGATCGTTATCGTAGACCACACCTCTTGTTGCGCCTAGTTGGGCCCCACTGTCGGAAAGCAAGCACGGAGTAACTAGGACTAGAAGCAGTGTGCCGACGACGAAGGAACAAAACACCCTGATGGTGTATACGAATTTTGACACTGAATTGCTTGGTTAGCGTCGACTCGGAGTAGGATCTTGAAACTGTTCGGTTTTGGCACAGTTGGACGAACTTGGAACTTGTCAAAACACGAAGTGCCGAAGCAGTTGCAATATACATAGTACAGCGCTCAGTGCCACATAGCAGGAGTGTAAGACGTTAAAGAGCTACAAGTCGAAGGTGAAAGCTTCGATATATAAGTTGAGAGTTGGTTTAAAGGAAGCGAGGGAAAACCAGTTAATGGGCGTCTATTGTGGCTTTGGGCGCTTGCCGCCAGTCCGCCGAACCGCCTAATGTGAAGAACATGTCGTTTCAACACCTCGACGATGAACAAGAGAGTCAGCCTCAACGCCCCGGCGTCCCCTTGTTGTGACTGAGGGCGTAGGAAACTTTTTTTCTTGTCCAGGGTAGTCTTAGGGACTAAAAGCGCCAAACAACTAGGTCAGGAGCTATCGTAGCGAAGACCGGGTCCCAGGCATCGAGTTTTTTTATAGTAGGGCACCCCGAATTAGCAGCAACATATGTGGTCGTACTGAGCCTATCTGGGTTTATTTCAAGAAAAAAGGAAGGGGGTAAGCAGGCTCATATTATGAACATTTACTATACCATCGCGTAAAAACTCATCTACACGCGAAAAGATATTAAAAAGAGGGTATCCCATTGTCCATTTCATTAAATTCGTACAACGATACATAAACACATTCCACCCATGGGGAGAGAGGCACATGAGCGCTACACAATTAAGGAAGCACTCAACACACTCAACACCAGGGATGTGTCATCCTCCTTTCTCCCCTCCCAGGATATGATATGGGGTGGGGGGACGAGTCGAAATCGCTCAAACATATTCCCATTGAACCCCGTGAATTCTCCCCACGCTCTGGTCAGCGAGGTGCGAGAACGCAGAGGGGGAGAAGTCGAGGTCGAATTCGCCTGCACAGCCTGCACACCTGTCGGTGATTTTTACTGTGACCGATTTCCCTTTGTCTGTGGGGAGGGAGAGAAGGAGTTAGTGATTGGGCGAGGTAGTGCAGGGTAGAAAAGAAAGAGAAAAGATAAAAAGACGAAGACTTACAGGTAGCCTTAACTTGTTTATTACAGATTGGGTTGTTATTCGGGTTACCAGTAGCGCCTCTACAGTAAATATACCAAACTTTAATCAGCGCCAAACTCAACACAAACCATAAAAAGAAAAATGACTCTTACGGATAACTATCGAAAGTTGCATGAGCCATAGCAGCAATCAAATCCGTGTCGGTATTCGTAATCCCACACGCTCCAAGTCCAGGCGCATAGAAAGTTCCATCACCAGTGTTAGCTCTCGCAGCTAGTGAGGCACCTTGAGTCGTAGCCACAGCCAGAACGGAAACAAGAGCGAAAGCTTGAACGATTTTAGCGAACATGTTTAAGAGTCGTTAAGTTGGGTTTGAGTAAGTGAAGTTTGAAGTGGATGATGGGTGAATGAGACCAGCTCAGTGAGGAATTAGGAATGGGTTGGGAGGGGTTTTTATACCCCACGCAGAGGGAACAACCTCACGTGCATCTCAACAGAGCAGAGTAGCCCCCCTCGAGACTGATTGCGGCTTTGTCCAGGGAGGGCGTAGCTTGTGTACTAGGGGACGTAGAGCTGCGTAGAGATGATCCAGTCACGATGTCCCCGGTATCACAGCGATGCAAACCAACATGGGATCTATAATTAAAAGAGCAGTGTTGTGGACTACGTCCATGTTGATTCTGTATTCAATTATCGATTTCGAATTCAAAAAGAAAGAATACAAAGAGAGGCTGTTAATTTTTCGCATTTAGTTGGTAGTGATCCGCGTTCCGTGCTGGTATGGTTAAGTCCATGTATTGTGTGCTTGAGCGATTTCCAGCCAGGATGTACTAGGATGCATCGTTATCGTAGACCAGATCTCTTGTTGAGCCTGGTTGCGCCCCGCTGTTCGGAAACAAGCACGAAGTAACCATAACCATGAGCAGTGTACCGACGGTGAAGGAACAAAGCACCTTGATGGTGCATATGAACTTTGACATTGAATTGGTTAGCATCGACTCGGAGTAGGATCTTGAAACCATTCAGTTTCGGCACAGTCAACAGACTTGGAACTTGTCAAAACACGAAGTGCAGAAATAGTTGCAATAAGTATAGTACAACACTCGGCGCCACATAGCAGGAGTGTAAGACGTTTAAAATAACTCGTCATGATTCACGAATTCCTGAGAGAGACGAGGACTGCGAAGTCGGATGAATGATCATTAATGACTGATCAGAATGAATCATGGTAGTACATCACGTCGTTTCGGAAGGGTGTGAATGCTTTCCCCTTCTCCCTCTGCCCCAGTTCATGCTCCCGCGACCACATCAGTTTGGCCGCAACCCGCGGCCGGTCCCAGGAAACACATCACGACAGTACATCAGTACCCAGACACATTTCGTGTGGCTTGACGTGCGCTTGTATACACCAGCACATGCAAGAAGATGCAACAGCATTGCCCCGAGGGAACTGACATTGTCAGGTAGTCCGCCAATCTCCCGTGAGAGCGTGCCCTGCTCTTCCCAACCTCACTTGGTCTACAGGGTACAGTTGCGTGAACACGGCACCGAGATGAGTACCACACACGCTAGATCTAGCCGCCCACCTGTCAGAAGGATGAAACGGGACCGGGAACGATGCATGATGTATTCGCGCGCCGCAAAGTACACATGACGCCAGAGGAATTCGAAGATGATTATCATCGAACACCCAGTGACGACAACCGTTGAGCGACGTAGTCCTGCCTGAGTTAAATACAGCCTGGATCCGAGGAGGTTGGGGGGCTGTTTCTGGCTTTCTCGTTCGATGCAAATGAAGGAAAACCGATGCCCACTAGGAACAAACTTGAAGGTTTAGCTAATTGAAGAATAAGCTTTGAGAGACTGTTATATTCATTTGATTCAATGAATACACACATCATACATCATAAATGCGCATATACCCAGTGCAAGAGAAAATCCAGGATCGTTCGAATGGATGGATGTTCTGATTGAACCGTGCTTTGTTACCACTGTAGGCATGACGCTCGTTTCAAGCTGAGCGGTTAACCGCCCAATGCGCATTCCAATTGAATTCGATGGAAATTAGAACAGAGTACAGCCTGAAAGCGTTCCTATGTCGTATCGGAGTCCAGAACACCATAGTGAATTAGAATATAGCGCGAGTTGAACAAGCTGAAGTCAACTTTAAAATGGTGAGTAAGCAACCACCCATCGAATTCACTGTCAAGAGGTGAATTACCTTGACGAGCTGCTATGACCAAGTGCATCCATAAGTAGTTGCTGCACGACAAAGCAGTCCGACACGGTAGCCTCTGAGTCTCTGACATTAACACTGTCTCGAATGACTCCAAGTATAGGAGCTATTGGCTGAATTGCAGCGAATAACTCCCTGCCTCGGTGCACATTAAAGGCTTCTTTCCACAGGGAAAACCTTCGACCAAGCTTCACGTTGAGTAGAGTTCCATGTGCAGCTAAGCGCAGCAAAAGAAAAGAAAAAATAATTACATAAACCGATAACTCATCCAATAATGGCACCCATCTCGCCCTTCATCAAAGGCTACGCCTCAGCTGCCATCTCCTCTCTCTCTCCCTCCTCCCTAGCCTTCCTCCAAACTCTCCCAAAACCTGAACTGCACGCACATCTAAATGGCTGCATACCAATCTCAACTCTTCGGTCTCTCGCCTCAACATACACCCCAGACCCATCCTCACCTTTCCTCTCATTCACTAAAGAAGAAATGAACACAGGTCTTGAAGGATTCGAAAACTTTTCTTTGGACGATTTACACGGGTTTTTCAACCCTTTTAAGATTATATACGCGTTAACAGGGACTAGGGAGGGTTTAAAAGTCGCTACGAGGGATGTATTAATTTCCTTCCTCGGTAAGCCTGACTCTGACTCTGAGTCCGATGGCGAAGCGGAATGCGCATACCTCGAACTACGCACTACACCTCGAGAAGGTGTAAACATGTCGCGAACAGACTACGTCCAAACCGTTTTATCCGAAGTAGAACTCTACCCACCAACCAAAGCCTCTCTCATCCTAAGCCTCGACCGTCGTATGTCTACAGACGTCCTACGCGAATGCGTCGACATCGCTATCACGATGAAACGAGCTGGTAGACGAGTCGTCGGTGTGGATCTTTGTGGTGATCCCTTGGCTGGTGATGTTGATGTTCTCAAGGGGATCTTGAATGAGGTTAAAGAAGCGGGGTTGGGGCTTACGTTGCATATTGCTGAAACGAAGGAGAATCCGATTGAAGAGAGTTTTGTGTTATTGGGCTTTAAACCTGATAGACTTGGACATGCTACTTTTCTCGATGATAGAGCTAGAGAGGTTGTGTTGAAAGAAAAGATGGCGATTGAGATTTGTTTAAGTTCGAATTTATTGTAAGTTTCTCTCTCTGATTTGTTCAGAATTTATGAGTCGACCTAATTTACCCGTTCCGTTCCTACAGATGTAAAACAGTAACAACACTAGACGCACATCATATCCGGTTTTACCTGGAGAATAACCACCCTATCGCTATCTGCGTGAGTTTTTTTTCCTCCTCTACCTTCACACTAACTCGCACTAACTCGCACCAATCTCATCAATAGACAGACGACACCCTCCCCTTCCGCACATCCCTCACAGCAGAATACGCCCTCCTCCTCGCCGCTCCTCCCCTCGGCCTCGGCCTTCAAAGGGAAGAAGTAGAGAGGATCGCGAAGATGGGGTGGGAGGTTAGGTTCGGAAAGTAAGAAAATGAGGACAGTAAATTGGAAAGAACGAAGTGTTAGTGATGTATGTTGAAATGTTTAAAATAGTAGCTAGCTATAACTCTCCCCGCTCTACATAAAATATACTTACGCATAGACCTAGATGTAGATGCTAGACTAGACGAATAATACACTCCCTTCTCCATCTCCCGACCGGTGCTCGGTCGTCAACGTTCAACGTTCAACTTTAACCCTGTTCGTCCGGCACTCATAGTAAGTCGGATAGCCTACTACATCAGTGCTACGCAGTGTACTTATTGACTACACCTTCCATGTACTTGATAGGCCCAACCGAGAGTCTGAGGAGAGACTCGAAATCCTTACGAGCATAAGTACATTGAAGCGATCGTCTCAAGGGCTTTGACATCTGGATGCCACACAAGCGAAAGTAAGGTTATAGTTATAATCATTTTTCAAAAAAAAATTTACTATGCTTGCAGGTTATCAAGCCATAACGGGGACACTACGAGCTCTACCTAACTTACTCCGTGACATAAACTTCACTCGCGTGCCGTGTACCAACGATTTTCTGCTTAGGTCTACTGCGGGGGCGGTAACGCCTAGGGTGACGCCGCGATTCCCTAACCCAAATTTGAAATACTTAATCTATTCAAATTTTGTCCGAGATTTCTCGCTTTGCCCGCCTAGTTTGTCGTTGTCATAGTAGGCTTGTCTACCCGTCTTCCTCTTGTCCTTCCGCCGCTTAAGCTCATCTTTGGCCTCGGTATCTAAGGCGAGGAGATAGGAAGAGTCTAAGGGTAGCGAAGGTGGATGGATGGGAGGTGAGACCGGTGAAGCCTAGGATAGAGTAGAGCCCACTGCTGCGCAGGAAAGGAAGAAGGAATGTCAGTGGCATAAAATTATTACTTTCCCTAATTATGTTCGTATAGAAACAGACGAGCACTCTTCCCTCAGTGAACTTCAAACATAATAAACACCTCCATGTATATATCCACTGGCACCCATCCCCCCATAAACAAAAATCCACACTTCTTCACACAACAACGACGTATCTTCCAAAGCTGGACCACGCATCGCCTAAAACCACCTTCACATTCATCAACATTATTCATTCATTCAAAAACAGATGAACAATCGAATAGAAAAAAAATGTGAATGCTAACAGACAAAAAAAATGTCGTTCTTAAAAAAGAGTAAAAATACGGATACGGATACGAGTAAAAAGGAGCGTCCATATACGCTACACCACCCCACAGCAACAAACCGAAGCGGCTATATATCAGGGGAAAGCCCAGGTTCATGCTCAGGTCCAGGTCCATCCATTGCCTGCCCAATGAAACCCAACCTAACACCAACAGCTCAACAGCTCAACCAAAAAAACTCAACCAACCAGCCAACCAATCAATACCCTCCAGCAGGCGGGTACCCTCTCCCCGCTGCACCTCCATACCCCTTCTGGTTATAAAACTGTGTCCCACTAACACCCCCAACCAACGAAGCCGTCTTCTGCCTCTCATACCCATTAAACCCAGGCGGTGGCATATACCCACTTCCATAATTACTCCCAACGTCTTCTTCTGAGTAATCACCCCCTGCACCCGAGTGAGCAGCGGAGGAAGGGTAAGCACTGTTACCTGATAGAAGTGGGTCTTTGACTTCCCAAACTGTGGCCTTGGACCCGACGGAGAACTCGAGGTCTTCGCGCTGTTAGTAGTAAAACACCAAACATGAGTAAAGAGAACTTGTATCAAGAGGGGGTAAATAAACTCACTGTGATACTATCCCAATACTTGTAAACCATCATAACACTCAAAAGAATACAAAGTGTCGCGAAGAAAAGCCCATCAAGATAGTGCTGAATCGCATCACATATAGTCGTGCTGAACGCAAACAGCAAAACCATTCCAATAACCCAAAACGCCGTTCCGAAAGCAATATCACCGATCGGCCACCGATCCTCGAGCGTCCTGAGGACAAGGACGAGCTGAGAGACGATGTAGATTGCTACGCAGACGATGGGCCAGATGAGGTAGATGATCCATAGGCCGACGGGTTTGGAGAAAGAGAAGGAGGCGAAGGATTTGAAGGTGGCAATGGCAACGAAGAAGGCTACACCAAAAACGACGAGGCAGGATATGCGGAGGGCCCAGAGGGAGAGAGGAGTACCGTCTTCGGCGAACTGAAAGCCGACGAAGGCATTGATGAGGAGGCAGCAGTAGGCTGAGGCCACTAGACCTGTGTAGACGGCAGTAAACCACTAAGCAGTAGCAGTCAGTACACGGTTGGGGTAAGTTCAGGAGAGAGTTAAGAAAACTCACTGGGTAAACTTTATTAGCGGTGGGTATAATCCCCGAATCTAAAAACATAGCCAATAACTCGATAGCCATGTACATCCAGAAGAACATGACGATTTCCTTCCTTCCGACAGCAGTGTATTTACTTCGGATATGGAGGATCATGATGGCGGTCATAACGATTGCGACGATATGCACGAAACATGTTGCTAGAGGGGTGAAAAAGGTGAGAAAACAATGAAAGATGGCGCTTCTGAAGAAACACGAAAACTGGCGACGTACAAGGTTGAAAAATCAACGTGCCACCAACATCCACATTCCTGCTATAGCACGTAGGTTCTATACCCTGATCCGTGCCAACAAGTGGACAAATAACCAGTGCAGCCGTTTCGCATATTGAGTCGAAAGAACCGAATGAAACTCCCATTCCACCCAAAGTATCGTTTCAAGTTTCGAAGTTACAAAGATAAAGTCAGCTTTTCTGTTTGCTGTAATGTAGTTTGAGGTGATGTTCCTCCGGCGTTAGGTTATTCCTCGTAGAACGAGACGAGTGAGAAAGGCGACCAGGAGGAGAGGAGAGGAGAAAGAAAGACGAATAGAGAAAGACTTTGAGATTAAGCGAGACAGCTAGCAGCTAGCAGCTCGAAAGAGAAGGGAGGAGAGGGAAGGTATAAGCGTCGTCGTTGTCGGACTCGTCGTCGTCGAGGTGGAGAGATTTGTTTGTACTTGTTGGTTTCAAACGTGCTACCGGCTCGCACTCTGCCGAATTCGGTTCATTTCTTTGGTGTGAACCCACGTCAACTTATTTTACAAAGCCTCTCAGGACTCGAGAACTGCTCGAGAATGAATTAAGAGAAGAGAAGATACTATTCGTCTGGAATTCTCTGTGAATCTCTGAAAATTATATGAACTCCGAGTCTGGCCTATTTATCTTTGCAATTGGTTCGATTTAAATGCTCGTACGTACGTGCATTATAAGGTGAGGTGTTGTGTAACTCTCCGTTTGGATCATTGCAATGCTCAGACAGACATGTATGCATAATGTAGACGTCAGGCTCTGGGTAGCGACAGACGACAGTATACGTGATCTTTGATGCTCCATAGGCTACCGATGGTCACTCGCCGATGGTTCGTTCTTCATTAGCTACAGCGAAAACTGGCCCAATTTGCGAATCGCGATAGACTTGCAACAGAAACTGGAACCCCTTCCTGATCCTTCAAGCCAGTCAGGTACTAGCATCTATCTCCGCACTACACCGAACTGCAATAGCTGAGCGCTTAGCTATGGATCGTCAAATGCAAGCGTGGCGGAATGGTCACAGTTTTACAGACTATACAAATCGTTGCCTGACTTTCGCTTTGTCGCCCTTCTTGTCAAAACAAGAAACCCGAAGGAGGACCTAAGAGAGATGAGAAAGGGAAATACAAGGTGATACATAATCGCACTGTCAACTCGATTCGACTCCGCCCGTCGCGCCATACCCTAGTCGGATTCCTTACTCTTCTAATCTGACTACCAAAACTACGAAGGCGTCAAGGTTCGAAGTAAGCCACACCACTTCCACAATCGATAAATTGCACCATTTTTTTAATTGATTTTTCGGGCCATAGATCTCCTTGTACTCAGCATCACGACAGGAACCACAACAGAGGATGTAAGGGTATTATAATACTCTTACATGGACTCCTCGGAACCAACGTCGACGTCAATGTGCCATGCCCCAAACGCACGGCTTGGCCCCACTGGGCGTGAAGAGAGCACGCCAGCTCGGTACTGATACTGATCCCAATTCAAGTTCAGCACGGAGCTGCCCAAAGTTTCCACGGACGACTGATCGTGAGGGGATCAGGGCTGTCTATGTATACGCATAGGTACGGGTACGTAGAATGTAGAACGTTAACGCGAGTGCTGTCTAGTCTAAAGATACATCTCCTGCAGTCATCTCGTGGAGCGTTACGGACCAAGCCCTTGAGAGCCACAGGCTAGACTTTTCCTGCTCGTGACTACGTACGCGTCGATGACCCGGCCGATCTGAATCAATTGCAGGGCTTGACAAGGTCAAGGTCGGGGTGGGGCGAGACAAAAAAAGATAATTATTCCCAAAAAAACAACAAGCAAAATATTTTCATGATACAGTGATACATACACACTAGATCCGGAATTTCTTGTTCTGCCTTACAAGAATGCGCGGAAGCTTTATTTCGAGTTTCGTACATGGATCAGGGTATGTAGGTAAGTACTAATTTGACGGTTAAACACCACGTACTTCAACGGCCGCGGTGCTAACTAAAATCGCTAGATATTATTATTACGGCCAGCAGCGGATTCCGAATTGCGAATCCACAAGTAACAATTGGAAGTTCTAAACAATGCTCGGGATTTGGCTTTTCATGGTCATCGAGACACGGCATACATCTTGATCCGGCGGTACTTGGATGTTTATTCAAGTCACAAGTTTGAAGTACCCTGGTTATTATTGTTGCTACCGTTGACGTTGACGACCTGAAATGTTCGGTGATAGCACACGGCACTGGTGCTGGCGGCTGCATCAGGGAGCAGGAACAGGAAGGTACTTCCGAACCGGAGGTCGGGGTTTCGGGAGAGGAGAGGGGCTCGGAGGATCCGGATGGTCATGGAGGTTAAGGACAAGGACAAGGTCACGGCAGTGATGGGATACGGATTTGATCAAAGCATTTGAAGTTGCTGACATATGTATCGAAACTGAATTACCGTCGTCATTGGGGGTAACTGTGCATGTCGGTGTGGAATTTGTGCGTTTGTGGGCGCCCATGATGTAGTATTGCAYCCGAGGGAACTAGAGAGGTGTGACGGGCCCATTGGTCAGTGTGGGTATGTTTACCTGTCGGTATTTTCTTTCTTTAGATTTGCTAAAGTGTAAAGGTGTTTAGTGATCACTATCACTCTTCGAAAGACTGGATAGTCTAGTGCCACACCTGCCGCAATGATTGGGGCTGGAAGGATTTGCCCAAAACCCGATTATGATCTTGATGGCCCACTCACGCTCTCGGATTGAAGTAAGCCCCTGCCTGCCCCTGCTTATTCTTGTATAAGTCACAGTGGTAGGGGCAAAACAACAAGTGGTTACTGATGATCATCAGGATCAGGATTTCAGTTGACGAACCTCGGATGCTCACTTACTCGCTGGCACTGAAATGATCATGATCATAATCATGATCAACATCCCAACCCGCCCAACTTGTTGTTGTTAAGATCGTTCTTTCCCCAGCTCGAAGGTCACGGTTTCTGTGGCGCTAATCCAATGTTCCAAATGAATCTGATTTCCCGTCGTTAGTACATAGGGCTGTAACAAGCAACAGGTAACAGCGCTCAAGGGAGAAGCGATATTGAGAAATCGGGAAAAGTTGACTCACAATCCCTGAGTTATTCTTCATCGTCGGAACTCAGGCTCATCATTATCATGTCTACTGACCAGTGTCAGCGGCGCCATCGCCAGGAAGAGTCTGTGCCCCGCGCTACACTGTATATATAAGTCTGAGTGTTCCGCACGAACTCGGATCATTCATCAGTATTGAATGTAATTCTCCTTCTGGGACCTGAGTTTGAGTTGGACAGATGGAATGGGTCAGAGGGAGTAGCCATGGGATGAGGATATAGTTATTGAATTAGCTGTTCAGGCGAATGTATGTAGGTGAATGTGCGTGAAAACTCAAAAGAACTGATGCAATACATACATATATCGATGGAGAGAAGAAGTTACGGGCTTACGGCTCGCTACAGCTTATACCCGTCTTTCAATAGCTGTGATTCATTATGCATATGATGCGGAAGTTCATTTGAAAGATACACTGATCATTATACAGCATTGAATTATCATGTTCTATTAGTTTCCTTGTACATGCCTATGTGCGACGGTGCCATAGTCGCCGCAAGGGTAACCTCGAATAGGTATAAACGGGATATTTCTCCGTCGCCGTGGAGTTTGCGTCAAGTATTCACGGAGGATTAGCTCTGGCGTCGATTAAGAAGTTGAACGGCAGCGGCTCCCCGAGGAAGGTGTTGTTCACATAATCGCGTTATAGGAAAACATAAAGGAACCTTCTAGTATGTTTCAGCATCGGTGAAAATCGTAAGTTATTGACGGAAGCACTGCTGAAACCCACGGATCCGGAAAGTTTGGGGAATTCTCCTTGAATCTTAGTACATACTTAGAGCGTTAGAACCACGGCGTTCATGTATCATTTGTAGAGATTGAAAGCATCCACTGCGCTGTGAAGAAATGATATATCGACTTGATCGTGACTTTATGATGACCCTTGCACAAGTATACTTCTCAAGGACTAGCGGAATTAACATACCAGCATGTTCCCATTGCGTCAATTGAAACATACATACTCACCCGGTCGCAGGTGTGCTCCTGTAACCTTATTATATGAAGACGCCACTGAAATCGAAGCTGATGTTGCTGCAATGGAATTTGTATAAGTACCAGTAAGTAGTAGTAGGACGCCAGAAGCGAGTGGGATATATACTTGGTATAGGCCAGTCCTACATCACGTTGACCCGAGGGATTCAGCGGTCGATATGATGGCTGTTAATACCCCTCCGGGTCCCCTCCCGCCCTGAATGCTGGCGCTGTAGAGCCGTGTTAGTCGTCAATTAACACGCGGGGATTCCGGAAGAATAAAGTGATGATCATACCTATTGTACATGTACAAGCCTGCCACCAACGTTTTCTTAAGTAATCTCTCCATGGGACATGAATGTTGTAAGCCATACATATTCCTGCAAACGGTATTAGTATTAGATAACTGTGCTTTTAAGGTAAGCCAAGCCAAATGGGTAAGGACGATGATGATTGAATTCAACCATAGGTAATCCATTTGATTGGTGCAAAAGGACTAATTGACTGGACGGATTGTCGCTAGAGGTCGGAATGGAATCGAGAGACCGATAACCACCGACGTTTGAGAGGAAGACGGAGTTTGGGAGTTTGAAGCTGTTTGAAGTAGGGATCTGGCAGATGAGATGGTTAGAGCCTATTCATACTTACAAATGATGCAGGTTCGTACTGTTAAGCCAAAGCCAGAGGGGGTTGACAGGGATCACGCCGGCAGTAGCGCAGCTCTGGCCTGTGGGGATCCCAAATTGGTCACCACCCTAAGATGTAAAGTATTCGGCGTACAGGTGGAACAGAGTAAAACGTTGAGGATTCCTGATCCAATGATTCTGAGCTGAGTCTCGGAACATCATGCGAGACCGTAAGTATTAGTTCTGGGGTAATAGTGAGTCTCAGGGTTATTAGACTCTAGAGAGTTCTACGTACACGCCGATGAAAACCTTCGATTTTAAAGTTTGGACTTGACTGAAATCTCAATCGCCTATGACTTGTAGTGGACTACACCCGCAGCACCCGTGCGGCCAGTGGCGGTTCCATTCTTGAATCTGACGGTCTTTAACTCTGCATCTAAACGTGTCAGTTAATGCTCGTTGTTGTATCGATGTATATGTAAGTATGAATATCCTCACTTACTGCACAATTCGAGGTAATGATGGTCGGAAGGCAAGTGACAATTAGGATGCCGCCGACGCGGATTCCTGGATATGGAAAGGCGCTGATTAGAAATTTCGCCACCAGCCACGTATGCCACATCCTACAAGGGTACAAGAGATCTATCTGCAGGCTTCCTCAGATGAATAGCTGGCAACCGCAGTAAATACCTCGGACACTGGAACTGCTGTATCGGCGGACTGAAATTGCTCAGAGCTGTCCACTGTCGCCGGAGGGTCCCAGAATGGGCTATGTCTAGGCCGACCACCCGGAAGCTCAGGACCTGACTAGGACTCTTTTGGTGGGTCTACCGAAACGAAACAATCATTTTTCTTTTCATGATCACTTGTAGTTGGAAGTTCGGTCAGGGTGAAATTCCATGACAGCTATGTAAGTTCCTTGAACAATAGCTCGAGTCATCTCATTCTGATTGACTTGTAACGCGCTTCAAATGCATTTGCATTTGATTTGTTTACCTTTTCAAGTTCTTTTCTTCTCTCCTATGCAACGTTCTGTTTGTCTTCATAGCATGCTCGCGCTCGCGAAGTATCATTTAGGCTATCTCGTCGTTCCGTCTTGTTTCGTTTCGTTTCGTTTCGTTCGTTACAACCTAACAGAGCCTAACAGCCATAGCCCCGAATGGCATGGCTAACTCACTGAGACTCTAGATCTGATTCGAAATTTTTTTTAAGGTCTTCAGACCCGCCGCTGCGCGGCCTGCGTCAAGATTCTACGTCTTGGTCCTTGGATACAAAAACTTCGTTCTTCTCAGTTCTGACGTGTCGCATTAGGTACCCGTCTCCCCACTATAGGAGCTTCGGCTTTTTATTTTGGGCTTTTACGCTGCCTATTTTATTGATTCATTTATTCCCTTTTTTTTCTTTTTTCAAATCAGTGGCTTCCCGACTTCCCGATCCGCTCGCATTGGACGTTTATCAGCCCTGAAAATGTGTAAGTGCTAAACCCAAGTTCTTTGAGGGGTTGACTGAAGTATTCATGCAGGGAAATCGCTGCCTCGAACCTTATACTAATAGCCAGAACGATTATGATCAACGTATATCACTTGACAATGATTGAGGAAATGTTGTAGACATAACCCGACCCCCAACTGGTCATTTACTCCGCCTCGGTACCGGTTTCGTCAGTGTTTGGCGCGCCGTTAACGTTTGTCGTCAGCTGGAAACATGGAATTTCGACTTGAAAGGTAAGCGTAAACCTCACATGGCATCAACGTGTGGCTCAGCGCTCAGCATGCGCATACGTATGCCAGAATTTTCCTCCAAGTTCTTCCATTGTCATTGTCGATGGGGTGGATGTAATCACCTCTCTTCATATTTAGCCTGAACTGACGCTGACGCTGACGTGTCGTGTCCACTGTCATGGTCCTCTAACAGCGGATGAACTGGTTGGGTCTGAGTCACTGGTGTGCGATCACTTGCCTAAGTTGCCTTGCGATCTCGTACCCTATAAGCAAGCAAGGGGGCAAGGCGGATGCAACTAAAAAGTATGTATGTATCGTATGTATCACATTCGCATGAAAACATGAAGACAAAGCCAGAGAAGCTGTACCGGGTCCAGTTCATTGCCTGTATGGTGTGGTACGATATCGAATTCCATTTGTCCTCTCCCTCCTTGCATAAACGAGTCTCCGACTCCCCGTTACCAACCTAGATTCTTGTCTCGGGCGCATATATACATACCATACGTATGACATCGAACGAGTGTCTGTGGTTCTGGTTCTGATAAGTGCTACATCTACATATGCAGCATATGCGTGTCAGTTCATATATTTACTAGTGACGAGAACCCACTAAAGAAGGCTTCCGATTCCGATAAATAAAAGCTGTAAAGACCTCATATGTATTAGGGGTGCCAACAGCTCGGCTGGCTTACCGGCTGGAGCCGGAGCCGAGCCGTTTTAGGTGGAACCGCTTAATTTTAACGGCTCATCGAGCCATTTATTCTAATGGCTCGATGGAGGGACATAATATATCTGCTTCAATTTTTATCCCTTTGTGCTTAATTCATACTCAAATGATATATATATACTCTAGAACTTATTTACACTCAAAAATACCTAGTATATGTTGACACTGAATTGAGGAGTACACTTGCTCAGAGACCCTCGAGCCGTTTCATCCAAACGGCTCCAGAGCCGGGAGCCGAGCCGATGACACGTGAGCGAGCCACGAGCGAGCCGAGCCGAGCTGTTGGCATCCCTAATATGTATGTAGATGCGTTGTTGTTTGATAACAACACAGCAGGGCAGGTACATCATATCATAGTGGCATAAAAGATTAGATTTTAGATGGGATTCTCAGTTATCCTCTTCAGGACGCACATCTTTCTCCCCGTGACCGCGTAATTCTCGCGTAAATTGTTAAAATGTTAGCAGATAAGTACTTAACAATGTCCGGTGTAAAGTTAAGTCTTAATTTAGGATAACAAAACTTTGCTGACAAATACGAATATCCGAATTTCTTTCTTTTTTTGCTCCGCGGTGATCCCCAATTCAGAATTTGGTCTTACTTAGGTCAGACTCAGACAGGACAGGTCCATCCCGGGTTCCATCGACCGCCCGTCTTCCTTCCCGTCCGTCAATTTACTATGTATACATAATTTATTTACCGCCTGGAGTTAAAATGTTCTTACTACGATGACCCGGCCAACGACGGAAGGGTAGAACCGTAGAAGACTATGTAAGATCTGGGTTGGCTGGGCTGGCTGGCTTTGTCCGAGCTGTTCTCGACACGACACCACCTACACGCTTCTTCAAACTCAAATAATCGACGGAACTTACCGTTGTACATATGTATGTACATACATACTCTGAGTCTGGCAAGCCTATCCTATCGAGTTTTCTGTCACAGCTTCTAACCTCCGGTTAATAGGTCCAACCCTAGGACTTGTAATTTGGGAAGTCTAAGGGAAGGGAAGGGCCCAGGGGCTCGTCTCGGTATACGGTATCCGTATTTTCGTACATATGAACGATCTGATGATTCTCAGTTCTGACCCAAAAGCTATCGGCTCACGGTGAGTTATTCGTTATTCGTAATTAAGTAAATGCATGCATATGCATATCTTGTTGTTGTCACTGTGGCGGAGCTACTGTAGTCTGTACTTACCTTACTTACGGGCTCAATGCGGTGAGCCACTGTCCTGTAGGCTGCCAATGACTCCGACTCCCGAGGCCGGCTCTAATGCTCTAATATTTGCACTTACGCTCTATACCTATTCCGTTAAGTTTGCTCCCTCATCTATGCTATTGCTATGTAAGTATGTATTCCTAAAGTTCCTAATGCTCAGCGCTCAATGCTCAATGCTCACGCTCATAAGCACCAGGACCCAGGACAGGACCCCCGCGCTTCTCTCGTGAATGAATCAAATCCTCTTCCCTTCCGTTACGGCTACATACGAACGGTTCCTTATTTTCTCTGGTCCCGCTAGACTATAGCGAAGACTTGTTCTTACAGGTTCTTACCCATAGAGCCGTAACTCGTTATTCAGTGATCAAGAGTTCCGAGTCCGAGTCCGAACCCGAATCCTAGTCGATGGTCATTCGCTGCATGGTCATTCGTTGAAAAAAAAATTTTTGGGTGGATTACGGGAGCGCTATTTTAGCTCAACTCTACTCGCACGCGTTGACAATATCCTGGATCCATCGGTAACCTATAGCCTGTATCAGTGTATGTACTTATGTGCATATGTGCATATGAGTCGATGAGACCCTTCCTTCCCTTGCCTTCCCTTGCCTTGCCTTCTCCCTTCCGAATCCCTTCCCTTGACCTTCCTTTTTCCTTCTTTCTTTCTTCTTTCCTTTTTCCTTTTTCTTACCCGGCACCGGGCTCACGGGTGTATAGATTCTAATTTCTAATTTCTGACCGACCGAGCGCTGATTTACGGTTTACTTACTTACATACCTGTCAATTCATCTCAGAGTCCTGAAGGCCTGATTCCGATTCCGAATCTTATCAGAACAGAACTGCGTAACGAGATCTTGGGTGAATCGGTGAATCCGAATCCAGCTCAGTTGGGTGAAGAATCAATCAATGGGAACAGATGGGAACGTGGCGAAAGAATTTGGAAGGTAAAGAAAAAAAGGAGAACGAACGAATGACACGGAACGAAAAACGATACGATACGAAATGGAACGAAACGAAACGAAACGAAAAACGCAAATTCTTTCTTGGGAGGGACCGTGACTTGCCTTTTTCCTTTTCCTTTTCCTTTTCCTTTTCCTCCCGACTTTTACTTTTTGTGTAAGTAAGTACACAGTGCCATGCATGCATACATAATCCCTTTGTCCGAGTCCCTTCGTCGATTGTTCTGCCCAGTCATGATCAGTGGTCACAGTGTCTATACGATACGATTCGCGATCCGCGATGCGTTTGCTTTGCTTCTTTTCCGAGTCGTGCCACCTCGAGCCACCTCCTTCCTTTTAAAAATCCTTTTTGGCGTTTCTTTGACGACCTGACATCGAGCCGCGGTCACGAGTAAGGAGTAAGGCCTAGTAAGGAGTAAGGAGTAAGTAGTACTTACTAGGTTTGTGGCTACTGTATTCTAATTTCCAGTGGCAAGGGGCGAGGTGCTGATTTCACTGATTCTGAAGCGACGTAAGTAATAAGTATAGGCTATGGACCATGGTCCATGGTGTCACTGCTATAGCTAGTAGCCATCGAGTCAGAGTAGCCATCCATCCATCATCACTGAGATTTCCGAGTCAATACCGAGGTACTTATTTACTTCAATTACTTTACTTACCAGGACCTGAAGCGCAGCGCTCAGTTACTTACCTATAGTATTAGCTGTTACCTGATTCTGATTCCAATTCTTTGGCCAGCCAGTGCCAGTGCCTTGGTCGACATAAACTCAATTCTAAACAGCTCTGATTCTGGTACCAAAACAGACGTGTGGGGGTGGTTTGTATCATTATGGTTGCACGTGTAAATTTAGTGCGTGTCCCTAGACCTTTCCCTCCGCCCTTGCTTTAAATCTGCTTGCTTTAAATTTTGGTGTTTGTGTAAGTAGTAACTGTTGGCATCTAGAGATTCTTGATTCTTGATTCTACTCTTGATTTTACGCGCGAGTCTATTCCTGTCTTGGGTGAATGGGATGGGATGGGATTTCAATGGAAAGTAATGTAAGGGTAAGGTAAAGTAAAGTAAGGAATCAGTCCGACGCGGTGCGGTGCGGTGTGGTCATTGCGGTGTGATTTTTTTCTTTTTTTATATGTATACAAAGATACAAAGAAAATTCAGGATAGGATACGACGGGACAGGACAGGACAGGATGGCTCGTAGGCTATAGCAGGCTATAGCGGCACTTACACCACCATATCGGCTTTTGCACGATTCATGGGATAGGTTATGCAATGACCTAGTCAAGATAATAAGTTAGCGATGTATGTATACTTTTTTAGGTAGGCTTGCGTGGACTTCGTCCGAGTCCGTGCTCGTGCGATGGCTCAGAGTACAAGTCTGACGTCGCATTCAGTATGTAACTAATTCGGAGTTCCCATTACCACAGGGTACTTTAAAAGATTGGGTTGAGATAGAGAGGGAACTTGAGGACTTGTTTTAGGTTGCGTTCAAGATGCGCGCTTTGCTTTGGCAGTGGCAACCCCTTTTGATACGTTGAGCTTCGACGTTGGTTGGCATTCACGAATCATTGCACGCACGCACATGCTGCGCTCGAATCGTAAGGACATTCATCGACATCGCTCCTGGGCTTCGTTTTTGGATTAAAGGTGTAGTGGCAGATACAATAGCTGTAGTAGAGGTACAATTCATCACGTCTTGATTTCCATTTACGCCCGCCCTTTGATTCTTCCAAGTTCTGTGATAGTATGAGGCTGAGCGCTTGAAGCTGCTGCGCTTGTGAGGAACTCTCAGGGTTCTGAATGTGACGTTTGTACAGCAGAGATGTCCCGGCGCCGGCCGTAAAAAGTTTTTCAAGGAAAAGAAGCAGTGCGGATGTCAATTTGATGTATGTACAGCAGCGAGTGCTTTCTTGGACTTGATATCGATGGGATGTTCACACTGGGGTTCAGGAAAAGAAATGAATCAGATGGGTAAGTAAGAAAACAAATGGAAGTGGCTGGAGTATTGGTTGACCAAGTACGGGGACGGAATCTGATGAGGCTAGACTGAGGGAGTAACGAGTCATGTGTTGTGAGCTGCCCTGTGCATGGGAAATATCGTTAATGGGGAATAATAATAATTGAAGGACCTCCGAACGGAGAGTATTTTACCCGCAAAGAGAGACGAGATTCCGATCCAAATTTGAATCAGGAGAAATGATCACAATTTGAGAGGAAGCAAGGCTATCATGATGGGGCGTCGGGGGGAAAAGGGCGCAGTTACGGGCAAAAAAAAACAAACATGGGAAAACTAAAAATAAATAAATAATGCGAAATCAACAAAGAGAAACAAGGATAGCAGCCCAGAATAGGCAGCTGCTAAGGGTAAGACTATGGGGAATCCCTGGGGAATCCCCGTGGCCGGATGTGCCGAAAACCTGAAATGGAAGTAAAATTTAATATTTTGAAAATAAAAATTAAGTTGGTAGTGTCTAAGCGTCGACCACCTCCGAGACGGTAGCACATCTTGTATCGGTTTTAAATATGAATATGAACTCCATCTTCCCCTACAACGATTTATTTCATACATGGCTTTTTATACTCCTCAGTCCCTTCCAAGGACGCCCTCTGAATTCGCCATGAATTCCTGGTCAACTCTTGCTCCCATTACTCCTCCAATGACCTCCACCTTTGAACGCAGAAAAATGTCTCCTACAACGCTACCTCCTATAGCTTTTCTCGAGAGACAGTTGTCGGATCGTCATATAATGCCTCCTTTGCCTTGTGCGTCAAAAAAATTCGTTTTTTCTGACTTTTTTTCTGACATTTTAAACAGTAACGCCACCAGACGACGAACCTCCACATTACTCTCCTCCAACTCGTCTTCCTCCAATTGTCTCCTCAGATCGCGTGCCAGAATTCACAAAACACCAACCTTTGTTCGCAGACGCGAACCTTTCAGTCGAGTGGCTCGACTTTACACAGAAACGCTCTGCACATTTTATTGCCGAAAAGACTTGCGAAATGATATGTTACTTGTGGTTTTCTACTCCTCCTCAAGACTCCCATTCATACTCTCCTCCAAATTCTAATTCACCACCACTTTTTAATCGACCTAATTCTGCAACAACTCTCCAATTAGTCGCCACTCCCACCTTTGTTTCTTTCATGCAAAAGCTTCTCGAGACAACACAGGTCTCACAGTCTGTCATTGTCTTGTCTCTACATTACATCTTCCGTCTCAAAGAACGCAACCGGTTCACCCCCGCACAAGCTGGAAGTGAGTTTCGGATAGCCGTAGCTGGGTTAATGATGGCAAACAAGTTTCTCGATGAGTAAGTGTCTCACTCTTCGCTTTTACATCCGTTCTGACGCGTCGTCTTATTCTAGTAACACGTATACGAACAAGACTTGGTCAGAAGTCTCGGGGATCGATCTTACAGAGATCAATAGAATGGAGAGGGAGTTTCTCATGGGTGTAGATTGCAATCTCTACGTCGACAAGCCGACGTACGAGTCATGGCTCAACTTGCTGAAAGGACTTGTGCTGGCAAAGGAAAGGGACAGTCGACATTTCCGCAAATCTCGTACTCTTGCACGCGCGTCACGTCATCCATCTTCCCACCTCACCACTACTCCTTGTCGATACACAGCTCGTGGTCGCGTCTCTTCACATCGTGCGCGCTCGACGTCCCCAGAGCAGTCGAGGACGTATGTTTCAGTCGTCCCTCCTCAATATGTTTCCCACGCTCCGGCACCTCAACCGGCATACTCCGAAGCCTCGCCTTCCCTTAGGTCTGGTGCGAAACGTACTGCAGAGGCCGCGTTCTCCCCTACGTCCGCTAGCTTCTCACATATTCCTTCTAAGAGACCCGTTTCGATCACCTTACAAATCCCTGAGACGGGAAGCGTTAGCAGCGCTAACTCTAGCTCGTACTCGCCACTAGAGGGTTTACAGTCGTTCTCTAAAATGTCGATCGACTCACCGGCTCGTTCGACAAATGTGACTGCTAGTGCTCCCTCTTCGACTTCTTCGTGGTCTTCTTCTTCTGGCAAGAGTCATCCGGTTCCTGAGACACTCGTTACTGCTTATGCTTTGGACGAAAGGAGGCGTAGTGTTGTGCCTCAAGTATGTGTCATCCTCTTACCTTTTCCTTTTGCTCGATGACTAACATCCGGGTTTATAAACAGAATTTATACTTTTACACCCTCGCTTGTTCTCCTATGGATGACGATGAAAGTCGTTCGCGTAAAGCTCGGTTAAGGGTACACCAGCCGCCACCACCGAGCTCGTCTGCACCGTACTATCAACCCCCACGTCCGTCTATACCGATTAATGTGCAATCTGCGTCTACGAGTCCGAATGATGTACATATTTCTGTGGCGCCTCCTACGCTACCTCACTTTCACGATACCGTATGGACGAGGCAAGAGGAGGGTGGGACGTATAACAACACCGTTACGCATCATCATCATCATAATCATAGTGCACATAATCATAATGCGCCCTCACACCATCCTTCCTCGCTCCTTCCCCCGCCGCCCCCGCCGCCACCTCCCGCGTTGATCATACCGAACGTCGAACCACCGAGGTATCAGCAGTATTATTCCTCGAGTGTACATCAACAACAACCGAGTTATGAGAGTGATTATGATTACGATCATGATCATGATTATGAGGAGAGTAGTCCCATACCGTCTGCGCCGTTTGCGAATGCTGGTCCGCCTGGGGTTCAGTGTTATCCTACGCCTAGTCAGAGGTCGTCGCCGATTTATGTACCGACGATGAGGGGTGGGTGTTGGAATAGGAGGAGTGTTTGTCAGTAAAGGAAGAAGTTTCATGGACACACCGCCCCCCCGCGCGCCTCTCACCCTCCCTCCGCCGTTGCATTCATCGAACCCGAACCCCTTTACCGTCACCGAACCCTTGTGAACCCCTTGAACCCTCGCACGTTTCACGTTTTCACGTTTTTCATTCCATCATGCCCTGATACGCCCTGATACGTCAGCGTTGCGTTGCGTTTTGTGTTTGTTTTTTTTTTTACCTCCTATGTTTATGACCTTTGTTTTCTTCGTTGCCCCTTGCCTTCTCTGCTTCTTCGTTTCATCACGTTTCATCACTTCCTTCCGTCCCTGCGTCACCTCATCGTCTCGTCATCGTCATGCCTCTGCCTGCTTCTTTCATCCTTCTTCATCCTTCATCATTGTCATTGTCATTATCATTCCGGACTTCTGGTGTTTCGAGTTCATTGACAGACAGACATACATACACACATCGTTATTCATTCGCATTTGGGTTTGAGAGTCGGTTTTTCTTACGTTCGGCTATGGTTTGTTGCATTTTTTCCCCTTTACTTTTACTTTTACTTTTACGTTTTCTTTTTCGGTGATCATTTCGTTCAGTTGCAAGCATTTTCTTTTGACTCTACTCATCACATACATACATTCATACATACAGACCACAGACCCATACATACATACAGACCCAAGACCACATACACATCATCGATCATCTCGCATTTCTTCCATTGACCCAATCATCCAACAACGTACATTTACAATTTTCTTCTAACAATTTTTTTTTTCTTTTGCACTTTTGCATGGTACACAGTAGTATAACGATTATAGTACATACATATTCCATATTCATATTTGCGTATAAAGTCTAAAGAACCCTATCCCTATCCCTATTTCGTGTATTGGTACTTATCTTTTTCTTTTTTTTTCGTATACGTACACCTCGATTCCGTTTCCCCCCTCATACCACCATTCCTACCATCCTACCGTTACAGCGTTTCCTACGAGCCACTCTTACCTCTTATTCTAATCGGTTGTTACGACTCACCGCAGACAAAGTGTTTTTTCTAGGGGGTTGAAAAATGTAATATAAAACCTCCTTGGGGTACTTGGTTGCCCTGTCCCTGCGCATACATATATTGCATTGCATTGCATGTATTGATACAGTAGTCCAATACATTTGGGCCCTTGGCTTTGGCTTTGGCTGATGCTAAGGGCCTTTTGCGTTGTTGTGATTCTGAACCTGAACCTGAACTAGCGCGTTACGCGTAGACGGTAGGAAGGTCCCAGAAAATGGAAGATTCAAGAAAGAAAAAACAAATATACTTATATGTAGTATGTACGAAACATATATTGGAAAGGGTTGAAGAGATTTATAAATTATTGTTACCGCTTGCTGACTCCTGAGATTGAGATTATTACTTACTGTTAGAATGTATTGATGTAAGTATTGAATGAATATTGAATCGGGATAATGTCAGCCCCGGGTCAACGGGGCCCAACGGCGCAGCGAGTAGCGTAGCCCCAGCCCTAAATTTCTCTTTGATTTCCCTTCCTTCCATCCATCCATCTATCCATCCATCTGACATCCATGGCCAGATATTCAAATGTCTAGATATTCGACGTGATACATCCCCTAGACCTAAGACCTTCCCCTTGCATCGGATTCCCTAGCGTTTCGTTTTGAAGTAATTCGGATTCGGATTCGGATTTTGGATGACTCGAGGTGGTGGGCTCCGGGCTAGGCTGAGGCTGAGGCTGATTGATTTACAGCCTGAGGCCGCGGATGGGGACGACGGAGACACTCGGGCTCGGTCTCGGTTTAACGTTGAAGAAACAGTGAAGGAAAGGTGAGTCATACGATGACCGATGGCTTGCTAAGGATTAAGGAAGGCTTAGGGAATGGGGAAATATCGTTTATCAGACGTTAGACGCGTATACGGTATGCGTCTACATACGCGGTTTCAAAGGTGTTTTTTTTTCTAAATTCTATCTTTTTTCTGACTTCCGACTCGTTTGAAAATTGACAACTTAGAACTCAGACTCCGACTCCGGCTGCTTCCGAGTCCGAACACCCCGACTGGAAGTGGAAGTGTTACTCTGTGTCAGGAATCAGGGATTCAGGAATATGTACTTACTTACTGTGGTGTGGCTTTAAGAACTTATGGGCTTACGGCCCTATGTACATGTACAAGCCGGGCTGTTGCCTGCTGTTGCCTGCTGTTGCATGTATGTATGGTTTATTTCGGGCGTCAGGCCCGTGCCCCTAAACTAATAGCTAGAGTCGGATGCAGTCTATAATATGTGGTACGGCTTCCGAGTCGCACTGTCGCAGCGATTCAAAAAGTTCTGCATCCAAATATGAAAGAGTTCCGAGTTTGGAAAAATGGAAGTCCAGGTTCACTTGGGGTTCACTTACATATGTACATATACAGCTTTACAGGGCCACCGGGATGATCTCTTGATGCTTAACGCGTTCGCGGTACGGTAATGGTTAACGCCATGGCCCATGGCTCATGCCATGGATTGTTTTTTTTTCTCTTGCGTAAAAAAAGTTTTAGGTTCAACCGTTCATTTAGATCTAGGAGTGGAGTTTCTTGTGCGCCGTGGATATTGGAATATTTGAATGCTCGGTCCAAGATACCGGATAACCCGTTGTACCGTACATACCGTACCGTACACATACATACATACGTACATTTTGTATCGTGTGATATTGTAGATACGAAGCATACGAAGCGGAGCGGTTTGGACGGTAATGATACATACATACATACAGGGGAGGAAAGGGAAAGGAAATTTCAAACAGAAATAGGGAAAAAAAGGAAATAAAAATTGACGATGGTAAGCTCCGGGCTTAAGGCTTATGAAGTTATGATAGGGAAGCGTAGGGAAGCATAGGGACTGTAAGCTAAATGGTGAACCTGAGTCTTGAGAATCGAGATGGTTGTAACGGGCCAACCAGATCTTGTGTATATGCTTGGAAATAGTTGGAAATTCGAGAATTTTAAAAAGGGGGAGCTAGGCGGAGGGCGATCGCATAATGAATTCAACATCGAACAACCTCCGAATTATTGCGGTTACTCAGATACTCTCAGTAACTCTGTGGCGCTCGTTTTGTTTATTTTTTGCCCCCTTCAGCCCCCTTCAGCGTTATTTCAGCCCTCTGCTTCCCTGCCAGCTTGGTCCAGAAGGAACTTGAACAGAATAAAGGTAATTAGCGAGGGACAATTAGAAGTTACTTGGGCGGCTGGATGCTGTATGGTGGCTGTTGAGTACGTTGAGTATTGAAACATTGACGTTGGGCCTTCCGCTGCGGCTTGGCTAATAAACCCCTTCTAAACCAAGTTTGGGCTTGACCGGTCGTCTGACTGAAGTCTGAAGAGGGTGGGCCCTGTGCACGGTGGCCAGCCGCCAGTGTAATACTGCCGACGTTGCGGAACGTGACTAAATTAGAAGTTCGCCCGCCTGCCCGTCATATGCAACTTATCTGTGTTTCATATGTCACTATCATGTAAGTACATACATATGTACATGAACTTACGATCCACAGGTTTGCCTTGCTTCCACAGGTCCCAGGACCAAAACCAAAGAAGGGCCACGGTGGCGTTCGTAGCGATCTGCGCCATGCTAGAGTATGTGCAAAAAGATAGATTAAGTAGACCAGGGTGGATCTGAAAAACGAAGGATTTTTGTGATGAGATCAAATTGCAACGAGACAAAAACCATGCGACGTAACCCCTACATACCCCCGGATATTCGTCCGGTCTAGTAAGCCGCCGCCGGAACTGGTTTGGGGTGATCTGCTGATGGTGTTTATGTAAAGATGTAAAGGGATTTCTGTAAGCCTGCAGGCTGCAGAGACGGAGATGACCCGGCGGACGGTTTTCTGATGAGTCATGGCTGGTGACTCGTGAGTGGGTGCCTGCTAATCGGAACTTGGCGTGCACTTTGGAGAGGTCTGCTGGGTCTGACGTCGACGAACTTGGCGGACGCACAGACGCTAGAGGGATTAGGCAAGAAATGCATAGTTGTTGAGGTGTCACTTCAACAGAACCGACGAGCATGTCCGGGCTATGCAGGACATAAGTTTTGATCATCTTACAACCCGAGTCCTTCAAGGAGGTATGTACTTGGAAACGTTGTGGCTTTCGCTAGCGGACCATAGAACACTGTACCAAAACATCTAAGCCGCTGTCATGTAGCGGGAGCCCTGAAGGTGCCATATAGAGGATGATGAGATGTTGGTCCTTTAGACATCGGCGCATTGAGACCGATGGCGATAGACGAGTGGTGGAAATTTCGTGACATAGATATCTTGCGGATAGGGGGCGATATGTTCTGGAGTCAAAGATATGTCGTGCGACTGCGTGTACATATGGAAGCGGAAGGTCTGGAGTGAAGGGTATTGGAGGAATCAGGATAGAGACACCCTGCCAGCTGGCGACTCGTCCGAGAAGGCTGGGCGCAGAGTATGTAAGTTGACTGTTGTGATGATGACGGAAACGGCAGAAGCCTTTCAAGTCTCTCGCCACGGACTCCGGAGTACAATCCTACGGAACAAACGGAACAAATTGTTTACACCGTTTGATCCAGCGCCGCTAACCCCGAGAGAGTAGCAGCCCATATTCGGAAGGTTCCAGTGGTGACTACGGCGGCAGCACACGATCTCAGCATGGAGAAGTCGCATAAAAGAGGCTGGCGTGTCGCACGCAAACTCAAAACTACAAATTTGTCTGAGCTCAGAAAGCAAGACGGGGAGGCCCTGTAAACGAATCACGAGTCTTCTGTGGCTATTTCCACCAAGATAGATGAATGAGAAACTTCGATTGAGAGTAAGAAGCTGATGAGCTCATGGAGTCATTGACGGCCCACGAATAACGGGCGAGAAGGGCATAGACTCATGTCATGCCGCTTCCCTTACTTGTTAAGTTGGTCCATGTGCATCCTCCTGGTGAAGAAAATAACCGGCGCCAAGAACCTGAAGGAAGGCCTAGGAAAACTAGGGAAGTCTAGCCGGCGCGGTGAACAAGGGTGAACGGCGGGTATCGTTTTTAGCTGTGTCGCAAACTTGTAACATGAACCCTATGCCATTGACGTTTCCAATCTCTTCATCAAGGCCATCCGCTACGCAATGTGCAACACACCTGTAAGCGACGTTGCAGGCGCCAGACTCCAGAACAATCTTCAGATCTTGAGGTAAGTGGGTAAGTGGGGTTGACGTGAAAGATGAAAAGAAAAAAAAAAAAGATGAAAATCAAGCAGATACTCAGAGACAACCGGAACCGGGTTGTGGGAACAAAGCCGATTTCCGACAGATGAGAGGAATACATTGCCTGCAAGTTTAATACATCAGCACTAGTAGTATAATAGAGGTATCTGTCAGAACAGCATTCAATAGTGTAAGCCGATGTGCTCCAGGTAGACCTGTCATGAGCTTGCCCCTGCCCACGTTGGATGGATAGCAAATTGGCAATAACATCATCGAGTAAAATTAACAGAACATTCGGTACCTGGCCCTCATTTATGGGGAAACTCCGGCTTGTTCCTCCTGCGATTTCCTTTTCTGCATCTCTCGCTCCAGCGTTGCGAGATGAGTGCTTTTGAAAGCCTTGATGTAGATCCGCGGTGACTCAGAATTGTGACCCACGAATGTTCGAAGAGCGGCAGAAGGTATTTTGGCTTACCTCGGTGAAAAGATACCCAGACAATACCCCAGCAACTAAAAAAGGCGAACAAGTCAGTCACAAAGCTGGGCAATTAAGGTTTCGACACTGGTGGAGAGGAAACGAAATTACTTACTAGCACCGCAGGCAAGACTTGGATATCTCTTGAAACGGTAAGCCTTTGATCCAATAAGAGCTGAAGGAGAAAGGAAGAGCATAGCAATTTAGTTATAGCTATTGAGTAATCAAGCATTGGGCTCGCCTGACACTAGAGCTGATGTCAGTCCTGCGAACACACCCTCTTTCCTGGCTTCCTGTGTGGTACAAGATCCATTGTAACCATCTTGGAGTGAATGAGCTGACGTACGACATACCGTGACAGCACGAGCTACTGCATCCGGAGGCAGCTCAACAGTTGAAGGCATAGCAAGTATGTAGAATTCACCGAACTCGAACGAAACTCAGAGTGGAAAAGAGAACACTGGTTCAACGGCGATACGCGTCCGTCACGGCAATCACATGATGTATGTAAGCGTGACACGTCACATCTCCCCTCCTTTCGACTGATTCTGGACTGATTTCGACTCTGCTGTCATCCCGCCGACTACGATACAATTTTCTTTTATCATTTACCTTGATGTCCGGCACGACGCGTAAGAAAAAGGGCTTGCCAGGGTTACAGGAGATTTTCGAATCTATCAAGGGTGAGAATCGCAAGCTAGTATGTTGTATTCGGTCACTTGAACGTGTTTTTCTACATGGTACATTCTAGACCTTCTCATCGCGACCAAAGCGCAGCTTGATGACACCAACGTCACTGTGCGACCGTCCTTGGTGCAAAATCTCCATCAGGTTGCAATTCTCGCAGAGACATTCACGGAACAACGCCCGAGGTCTGAAAAGAATTGGACTGATTTAGCCGACACATTGGATCAGGAAGGTGCGCCTTTTATTTTACAACAGTATCACTTTTGCGCCACAAGATGACTACGCTTACAAACTTGTCTTCAGGCGTCAATCTTTGGAATATTTCGGCCCTTGTTCGCAAATATCCGGAAGATGACGGCCGTGCTCTTGTTGGCGCACGTAAGTCCCTCGTATGGCCCTGCGTGGCTCGGTCTCTGCTTAATCGATAACTGTTGGACTCGCTTTTCAGTTAGACTGGCGGCGTTTCGACTAGTGGAAGCAGGGTTGGAAGTAAATCCGGGAATAGAAAGTACACCTCTTTCTCCTCCTTTCTCCACCGTTCCGTACGCCTTTACTGATATATACCCCTAGCCCTTCTTAACGTACTTCAATTAGCAAGTAAAACCGGGGTCACCCTTTCCGGTAAGTGGTGATTGATCATCACTTCCGAAATATCTCCATTGTTTCCGAAGGCTGAACTGAATGAACATCAGAGCTTGAAAACAACGATGCCGCTGCGAGCGTCCTCACGAGTGCTGCCAGGGTAATTGCTCTATTCTTTTGCCGTAGCGTGATCTCTGAAATCGATATCAAAATAGTTTGAAGAGATGCTGAGAGCTGCGAACGATCCCGACGGCTCTCATCGACAAGCGAAAGCACGTGCAAGCATTGTATACTTCTCCAGCAGAATGGAAGCTGTATGTTCCTCTATTCTACTTGCCTCGCCGCTCTTTTCGCGGTTTAATCAATTGGCTTTCACAGGCATGGAAGGAGGGTAATCATACCGTGGCAAAGTTCATGTCACAGAAGATAATGGGTATATTTGTTTTCTTCAGTAAATGTGACATACTCAAGGACCCCAACCACGTGTGCCACAGATGATGAACAATGCTTCGCCCTTCCAGCTCACGATGTAAGCCTTCATGTAAACATCATTCATGAGTCTCGTTAAGTGTTCCATACAGCGCTTGCTCCTAGCAGCGAAGTTCCACAGCATTGGAAAGTCACTGCTTAAGGATCATGAAGGACACCCCAAAGCGAAAGCTTCCGATGCCGTTGTGTGGCTACAAAAGTCCTTTAGTCTCATTGACCAGCTAGAGGAGTCAAACGACTCGGATGTCGCGCGCCTAAAGGTGAAAGACTCACGGTCTCCGTAGCGTTCCTAAATAGTACTGACAGCTGTGATTTCTCATAGATTTCTGTGCTACGGACAATTGGTTTGTCTCCAAAATCGGTGTTCACATCCCTAAATTAGAAGGTCTGACGGAGCATGACTCGTTTACATAGCCCGAGCATATTTTGTTGCGGAGTCTTATGATAGAGCAGAAGCAACCCTGGAAGAGCTTATTCCTTCAATAGATGCCCTATCTGACCAGGTTCGTATTATCTCCTTACTGCTTTTCTCGCCTTCGTCATTCATCTCACGACGATGTGCAGGCAAGTTCCGAATATCAGGAACTTCGATGGGTGAGATTAGCTATTCTCAAACGGCGAAAGGCTACGGATTCAGCCATCCTTGATGGTAAGTCAGCCCGTGGTTCCATGGAAATGATATTCCGTGTTAGAGTCTGTCAGCATGCTTACAACATTTGTCGCCCAGCCTTCAAGTCAATAATCGATCATATGAGCTTCTCGGAAACGACTATTACGGAGTATGAAATCTGGCCTATGATCTATCATTCTGTTCTCGCTGACTTCATTACAGCATCTTGCAAGATCTACGAACCTTTGGCCATCAACAGTAAGCTCATCTCAGAGATCGGTTTGGGGATACTGAAAAGATCCGCCTTCACAGTGCTCTAGTCACGTCCGTTAATCAATATTTCTTGCAGCGGGCTTTGAAGAGTCACAATTTGGGTTCCGATTATGTCGACCGAGTTCTTTTGTCCTTGATCATTCACTGTTCCAAGGATGAAACTCATTCAAGGGCCATGGAAGCCCTTGATACTGCATTCACGTGTACGTGATTGGACTAACGTTGTCATTGTATTCTAATCGGGATGCCCTACAGCTACCTGCGAAGCTGATCACGAACTACAGAGCATTCCTGCTACAGCATGTCTATCTGTGCGTGTGTTCGCATATTGGTCTACACGTCTCCCTAAGAAATGATTCCAAATATGCAGCTGTTATGGCAGTACGGTGATCGCCACTACCATGCTAAACGATGGTCCCAAGCAGCAGATTGGTTTCTTGCCGGTAGCCATCGCTTGTTCCGGGAATGCGTTCCTTCCAGCACTTCCAAATGCTATCGAAAGGCAGCCTTGTGCTATATCGAACAACGGGAGTATGCTCGGGCATCGGCGGTGATTCGTTGCTGTCCCTCCAACGAGGCTACCACGCATTATGTGATGTTTCTCGCTGCTATTCATCAAGGTCTGCAACCGTCCTTCAGCCAAGTAAGCGAATTAACAGCTTCAGCCTTTACTGGTTACAGGTTTACAAGATGAAGGTTAGTGCGGATGAATTGTGTTGCTAGGAACGTTTAATTTACGCCAAATTTTCTAGCAAGCAAGTCCATACATAGTATGGTAGACGCTCCGGATTTTGACCGGAAGATGTTGCTTTTGGCCACTCAACTATCTCACGAATCGGACATGAAGAACGTTCTCCTTTCGGTACTAGAGGCCCTCCTGAAGACTCTCAAGGTAGCTACAAGCGGCGAAACAGTTGTGGAAGCAATGACACTGCTTCGATGTATCATTAGGCTCATATTGAAGTTAATGGCTGAGCCAACTACAAACAAGTGAGAGATGCCCTCACTTCATGCCGTTGGGTTGGTCTGACGCCAAAATGGCTATGCAGGTCTGTTATGATTGACAGCGTGGTAGCGCATTTCCATACAGGTAAGTCGCAGTATGTGAATACGGTATAGCAGGTACTGATCTGGAACGTAGCTAAAATACTCGTCGATGCGGCTTCTGAGCAGAAGGCGATCTCTTTGATAATCAAAGATGTCTCGTGGTTATGGCGGACTGCTTACAACTGTGCGGTACAAGGTTGTTCAGATTGGGAAGGGTACCAACACCAGATTTCAGAGCTATTCATTGTGTCCAGAGATGTAAGACCCGTTCCTGAGAGAAAGGAATCGGTGCATACTATTGATAGATCCTATGGCTCTTTCAGCTGATTGAAGCATACTGTCAAGCATCTCCCGTGGAAGCCGACCCAGACGTATATATCCATCTCGTTAATGCATCTTTTTCTGGCATCTGCGGTCGGGGTATGATCCTAATCATTCTCTCTACCTCCACCCGCTTATATCTTCAATAGTTTTCGCAGCTCGTGAAGCTGCGTCAGCAAGCGGAGAAAAAGATGTGCGAACTTCATTTCTTCTTCCCGGTTTACCACTCATTTTACTACAGGTCGACTGCATTCGTGAGATTGCCGCGGAAATCAAGACATGTAAGGCGAGAATTTCGCAGATTATGGATAGGAACACATTTCCTGACGAGAGTGATACCCTCCGTGCGGAGTACTTTCTGCACACGCTCCGAGTGTTCGAAGCGGAGATATTGGTTCAGCTTAAGGAATGGGATCAGGTTTTACAGCTCGTTGGTGTATGTGTAACGTCACAAAATTGCACCGCTTCCGTTTTTCTAATGATTTGTCAGGGTATCGCCACGTCCGGCCCATTGGCAGTCGGCACCTATGAAGCAATCGCCGATATTTTGGTTGATTTGTTTTCCTATTCCGTCAGATGATGCTCGCTGATTTTTTATCGTTTAGTGGTTAGAGAAAGATTGCCCGATCAACGGTGAGGCCTTCCTACCTAGCGCCGGCCAGATGAGGAGCTCACTCGCTGAAAGTTCTCTGCGGAAGCTTGGAGGTATGTACACGGCGTCAATCCTTACCTAGGGCACACGCTAACAACCCCTTCCTGCGTCATTAATAGGCAGTGTTACATGCGAGCCTCGACCATAACAGCCTTTCCATTGAGAAGTTCTCTCGCTGGTTGAGAGCCATTTGCACTGTTATTCTTGCCCGGAATACGCCCGCAGATAGGTTAAAAGCCATCGGATATGTCGAACAGGCTGTCAGCGTGATGGAGCAAGGTACTGAGAATGATGAGGTTCGATTTTCATTCACATGCATCGATTTTTTTTCAAAGACTATTGCTGATTTGTATTGACTGACCTTTTTTGACATCATTTTATATAAGGCTTACCCCATGGATGAACGCCTCTGGCTTCTTGCAACATCCTATAATACCGGTTTTGAATGCCTTGAGTTAGTTCCATTGCGCCCGTTGCCTCCATCAACTAATTTGAGTGAACATCTTTACAGAGCATCCATGCTTGATGAGGCAAAGAGATGGTTCGAATCCTCCACTGTCATCTGTAAGTTTGTCCCAGGGGGAAGTGAGCGCGCGGAAAAGGTGTGGTTTCTAGTTGTGCGTTGTAAGAATGTTCACTAACCCTTATGTCCGATCTCTTTCAGATTTCGGAGATGTATACTCAGCTACTCACTCGATATGCGCCAAGTTAACCATGCTCGTCAATTTCCGCAAACTTGGCTACTTCTGCGAGTTCTAGCTCTCTTGCAAGATTCGGGGAATCACCGCGCCACCTTGTTCTGGAATTGCTATATGTGCCCACTCAACTACAAACACTTGCGCTGACTACGCTTGTTAATGCTTCGTACTGCTTCTCAAGGTTCTTATCTCCCGATGATTTTTCGGTCACACGCCATCCACTTCGCTTTGCTGGGTTCCTTCGATCTTGCCGCCTTCATCGCTCATGTTCGTAATGTCAAGCTCTGTTCGTCGTAGCCATTGCCTTGCCTATCTTCAGCGTACTTCCGTCATCATCTATCCCCGTACTCAAGTCAAGTTTGCAAGTATAGGATCAAGCCTTCACCGTTATTGAAATGTAATTAGTAACTATACCTATAATGTACTGCATGCAATCAAAACCTTGTCTGCTGGCCTATTCTATTGCTAGTGAATATTGCCTTGTAAGGTATCTTTCACGGAATGAATAATGTTATTCTTTTCGAGGTATTCTCGTACAGACACCGATGACGCCGGTCCTAAACCATGCCGGTCCAAAACTAAAAGCCCAGACTTTTATGACTGCGCTCCATAGTCCCTCAAATGATAGAGCAACACACGACCACGTGTGTTACCTATGGCCATATACTCACTACGAGCAGAGAAGTCCACGGCCGTGACGTGTCCGAGCGGAGTGCTTGAAGTGGGCCAGTTCGAGAAGGACGTGAGAGAGGGTAAGTGAATCTGAAAGCAAATACCAAAATGAGACATCTAGGCCTTATGGTGGAGAGAAGCCACTAAACCAATTTCATAGCATCTTTTTTCTCCTTGCTCGCAATGGCAACCACTTGTGCATCATGATTAAACCGAAGAGTCGATATTGGTGTTGTCAGATTCTCGATTGTCTTGATGGGTTTTGGACCGGCCGTGAAGGAGGTTGAGTCATTGAAAGGAAGGGGAGAGAAGGAGTCTGATCCGTAAAGGTTGACTAAACCGGTGTTGGAGCTATACAGATACAGAGGGTAAGTAAGTTACCCAACGACATATCAGCGTGTGTGTTTTTGTATGTATGAATACCAATACAATACAACACGGAAGGAACATGGTATAGTTAGACTCACCCTATAGCTAACCATCCCGACCCTGCACCACTTCCCGACATAACTCTTCCAGCCCCTCTAAACCCTCCGTCGTCCTTCCATCGCTTTACGCACCGCCGTTCACCCACGTCCCATAGGTAAACCTCTGCATCCCCAGTAAGAACAGCCAAGTGTTCCCTGGATCCACCATCGAATGTGGAGATGCCACCGGGTGATATCGGTGGCGTCCACCACAGCGCACGTATACCACCACCAGCGCTAGAACATTTCAAGGAACCTAATACCTGTCCAGCACCGCTCTTCCAATCAACGAGATGAACGTAACCTCCTCTTCCGGCTACGGCGAGGATATTACCATTATCAGGACTGAATGAGGTGACTTCCATTCCTGCTGCACTGCCGTCTCCTCCTCCACTTTTCATATTCATATTTCCTTCTCCATTGTGACTGTGATCATCTGCGAGACCGCGTCGTCTGCCTCGTTTACGAGAAGATGACGATGACGATGACAAGGACGAGGATGAGGAAAGCGTGGAGGAAGGGTCTTCAAAGCGTGTTCCCCAAAGCCCTTTTTGTCCAGCACCACTGCTGAGAGAGCCACTTTGGAGATCGTAAACGAAGTAGTAGGGTCTAGGGCCTGTGAGGAGAAGATGGGAGCCTGAAGGGTGGAAGGTGACGGAGGACTGGGAGGTAATAGGTAAGGAAGGTACATGTAGAGTTTGTAGAAGGGGTGAAGTATGCCCATCGATCTAGTTACGCATATAAAAAAGTCGGTTAGAACGTTACAGCGAGGCGGGTCTCGAGGGGTTGATAACTCACGTTGTACATTCGAATGCGTCGATCTGTACTACCCACACATAGAACAGGTACGCGTTCACTTGGATGAAAAGCTAGGGATTTGATCTCCCCGCATTGTGAAGCTTGCGCGGACTGGTTAACGTCTCTTAGACGTTCGATTGAGATTGTGCCTGCAGGTAATATAGATGCTTTCGACGACCTCGACTTTGATGATAAAATTCCAGATGTCGATGTCAAAAGAGCATTAACATCGATATTCTCATCATCCTCCCCCTCTTCCGCCTCGTCGTCTCCGTTCGAGTCGTCTGGTCGCTTTGATTTCTTGCGAGCTCGAGTAGCCCATTGAGGTTCAGGATTTATACGCTCGAATTGTCTGCGCAAACGAGATTCGTACTCTCGACCTGAAAGACTCTCTTCGTTCGGGGCATTTCGAAGTTTTCGTAGACGTTTTGAGGATAAGGAGATGGATGTAGGGTCTGTGGTGTCTACCCAAGCTGGTGCTTTCTGAGACTTTGTTGTTACGCTTTTGGTGTTTTTTCGTGGTGAAGACTCTGTTTCGGAGTCTGAGCCTGAGCCTGAGCCAGATGATTCCCCATCGTCGTGTTCGTCGTGCTCGTCATTCGAGTCGCTCCTGTCATCTGAATCTTGCTGGAACTGAGTAGGTCGACCATCGTCTATGAAAAATAACTATATCGTAGTCGCAGATCAGTACACCCATTTAAAAATACAAGAGATAAAAGCGTCAGCGCACATCATTATCCAAGAGATTCTGCAGCTCTTTCCCCCCCTGCTCATCGTCCTCTTCGTCGTCGTGCACGACGCTCAAGCCAGTGTCTAGCTTATTGCCGAAAAGTAGACTTTCGAGTCTTCGTTCTTCTTCATCTTTGTCAGTGACATCTAGGGATATTTCTGGCTCGTCTTGAGACAGTTTTTGTCGTTTTCTAGAATGCTTGCCCATCGAAAAGTACGTTGAAGTGAAGGTGAAAGTTTTCAGAGGCGGCCGGCAAATCGGGCCGAAGTTGCCGGATGTGGACGGACGCTGGCGGCGTATTTTCTTCAAGGGTCCTATAATTCAACGTCAGCCCTCGCGGGTACCGGTAAATGGTGACTGAACTTTGCGCCTCACAAAGGGTCTGCTGGCTTCTAATTATTTGACACAATCATACTAATTCGAGTTGTGCTTCCAGGGTGACATGACCAGAGAGCTGTTCTCGATATACCGTATTGAACTGATATGACCTTTCTCACATACTAGTATGTGCTAGTATGTTAACCTTCTCCATGTGTACTTACACTCATTCTTTTCAACTCAGTTGGCCGCCGTATCTTCGTTACTTCAGGTTTGTCCTCTAACGTCATTTTCACTCGTGTTTACCTCTAGAGGCGCTTCGCGGGAACAGTGCTTAAGGTGGGAGCATTGAACTACTGACTGTATCCGTATCCGCATAAGCGATATCTAGGAAAAACCGCTCATTTCGAAGCATTTTCAAGGGTTTACAAAGCTGGAAGCCTAGAACTCTCAGATTCCTAACACTAGGATCAAATCGATCTCAAGTCAAAGGGTCAAAGGGAAATGGTATAATGGTTCCGATTTTTGGTCAAAGGTCATGATCACCTACTAGTAGGTCAACTCCGCGACTATTGCTATTGATTTCAAGTTGAATATGACCTGGTGGCGAGTTATGGCTTCTAATGCCTAACATCTGTCCTAGGAGACGGAGATCGTGATTCGCCAGTGCAAGTCAGAATGTTCGATCGGCTTCAAGCGAACCCTTTGAGAACTCCCGGTCCCTCCTGGCACAATGTTTTTAGGGTCCCGTTCGCCTCCGTTTGTCCGCTCCCGGTGTATCCCTTCAGTACCTATGTCATTCAACGGTCTGTATGCACTCTCAGTGTCCTGATTCCTGAACGAAATCGAATCGCACGTGTGGGGTACCTCACAACCTGCCTTATGACATTGATATTCCTGCCTTATACTTAGCTATCTGAGGAACAAAAGGATCATGATGGTACCTGCGTCTTCTCTTGAACAACGGATAAGCCTCGCATCGATGACATTGAACATATCGATTACTAGTGTATTTCAAGAATTCAAAAGCCGCTATTCCAGGCTATCCCAAGCCGCGGAACTTGCCATTTCAACTCACACCTACGAATCCGAGTTAACTGTCTTCCCAAGTTCTCTTTGTCAAGGCCTCACGCCGGACCACATCTACCATCTATACTGTGTTCTCAAGCTACCCTACCTAGACCTCCGTTGAAGCGCTGGAACTCGGATTAGCTGCTAAGTAGGCTTATTACGATTACGAGCAGGAGATAGCTAGCGGCGTCCCACGTCCCGTCCCGCTATTGACGGATGACCTCGAAGCGAAGCAATGTGCATTCGAGCTTTCTCGAATTATCTTGAACGAACGGACTCCTGAAGGACCGAAGTCAGCTACATACATCCCTCCCCTCAAGCATATTTGGTACATTTCTCTCAGAACGCACGGTTCAAGATGGCCGCCTTTCAGATCGAGGGGTCAGCCCTAGCCTTACAGTAACAGTAACAATAGGACTATGTGTGTAAGTAGGTCATAATGTATTCATGTAATCAGATACACGATACACGATACACTGACGTTTGCGTTTGGGTACTGTTTAGGCCCGGGTCACCTCATTTGGAACCTTCTCCCTTCTCAGCTCTCACTGCTTCTCCCTTCTCCCTTCTCTCATTGAAGAATTGAAGGAACCTGAAGAACTAAAGAAATTGACCCTGACCTGGGCTATGGCATTGGTAAACCGTCACAATGAATACAACGAATCAATGAATCGCGCTGTTTTTTGTTTTTTGAAAAAAGTTTACCATTTACTGACATCATGATACGTATATTGGGCGTAGCTAAGCTAAGCTATGTTTCTGGCCTTTCTTGCTTCCTTCTTGTCATGCTTGTCATGGACGCTGGACCTGGGTCGGGTCTATAGGTACGGATACATATGCCAATTGAGTGGATGCTTGGTATCTCTGTCCTGGGTCCTGGTTGTCTCGTCTCGTCCGAACTCGGACGAGATTTTCTTTTTAACTGTTCCATTCCTTGAAAAGAGCAGCAGTTCGAAGTCGTCCCTGGGGAATCAAGGTACTTACTACCCGTGCTACGTGTGAGAGACACTTTCTAATTCCTGCCGTGACTCTCGTCGCCGTCTTCTGATGACCGTCCTACCTCGTCTGAGTCGTCTCCTCTCATCTGTCACCGAGGCGCTCAGACCAGGGTCCGGAGCCGCTGTTGGGGGACAAGAATCGTTCATCATGCATCAGCGCTGGGCGGATATCATTGGGTGTTAGACTCCATACATACCTTTTTCGAGTCCGAGGGACCTGGCTGGCCTACCAACAACAGAACCTTCCTTCGCCCTAAGTAGCTGTAGATTGGTTTTGCGTTTGGGTTTGTGCCACAGCTTTCTTTCTCTCCTTCTTTCTTCGAGGTCGGCCTGGGGTCTAGGGGGTGCCTGCGCCTGGACACTAGGCCCAACACTCTGGTTTTCCTCGTTGATCATGACAGTCGTCTCGTTGCCATCATCGTCGTGGTCCCCCGAGTCAGTCGGTTTCGGCTTGTGGTGAGGGTGTATCAAGACTCACTGGTAAAGCTCTGGTAAAGTGCCACTAGCACGAATGGCACGCACAGGTACTAAGGAAGACTGACTATTGACCAGTGGGATGTGTAATACGGTGACTGTGCTGTTGTGTTGTACGAGTAAGTAGTTGAGCTGAGGTGATCTATTGTCGTAAAGCATATATGTACATACCCCAATGTGCTTTGCGCCCACATTCTTCGATATTCGTTCCAATTCCGACTCTTCTGCTGTCTCATCGTCATGGGACCCGGACTGCTTCTTCATTATGTCTAATTCCTTTGCAATATGGTATCGAGAGGTTTGCTGTATTGAAAATACAGCTTTTGAGACTAATTTAAGACAAAGGAGAGTTTTCAATTGCGACACACGAAGTGGTTTCTATGAATGAATTGCCAGCACGGTATTCTAGGATAGTTGAAATATGTGGTCTACAACGATGTCAGGTCAGGCTATCACCCTCATCCAATGGTCTCGTCTATACATACTTACCCCGATCCAGACTTTTCTGATTCGGTACTTTCTCTTGAACCTCATCCGAGTCTACTTCTGAGTTTTCGTACGTAGGGTAATATGTATCCTGCAAACAGTCGGGGGCTAAAACAGCAATTAGTACGAAGTTGAATGAGTAAGGAAATATAAAAATCAATCCTCGGTCGTTTGTAGCCAGCAGAATCTGCACCACCATCACCTAAGTTGCGCGCGCCTCTTCATTAAGCCTTCTCTCGAGTTTTATCACTTCGTGGATATGGTTGATACGGTCACTGTCATTCCCCGGCAAATCATTGGATGCTTCAGTCATCTCAATGACCGGTGAGGCCGGAGCCTGGGCCTAAGGTGGGAGGCGAAACTGAGTGCGGACAAAGGTAGTTGAGGACCATCATGGCCCGCAGGCGCCAGCGGGCCATTCGCGAAAACGCGTAGACATGTGACCGTGGATAACCGTGGCACGGTAAATGCCGCGCGCGCTGCGCTTGAGCTCTCGAGCTCCTATTTGCATTTTTTGCCAATGTCTTCACCAATATCCTCGCCGCCGCCCTCTAGTTCCTCGTCATCGATCCCGACGTCTCCCTCAAATGACCCACCTCAAAATACTTCTTCTCAGCCTGAGCCACCGGAGCCTTCGCTATCACCCTTGCCGTCGCTCTCTGGAGAGGCGATGACCAGATACGGTGAGTTAAGCAACCCGTCTCAGTCACCGAGGCGCAAGAACCAGTTAGATAAGATGCCGAGGAGAAACTGGGTATGGGGAGTGAGCACTTTCCTTCCAAATCTATCTCGGTGGTTTCTCATTTTGCTACCCTTAGGAGCACGCCGCCAGAGACATTCTACCTGCTTCAGTCATCCCACGGGTCCTCAATCCTAACTGGATCGAATACCGCAGAATAGAAGATATCCCGCTGACATGGTTCGGTGTGCCTTATGACGAGCATAAGGTATACCACTACGCAATATCTCGGGGGCATGGTGTACGGTGTCGGGGGAATAAAGATCGTTGGGATGGACCTCAAAGTTGGGTCAAACTCGTTGAAGAGTTCTATGAGAAGCATGGGGTCTATATATGTATGGTCCAGGTGTGGGGATGTGATGAATGGATCCTCGCGTTCTATAATAATCATGATCTGGAACTTCTCTCCATTCACCAGAAGAAGATTGTAAGAGCTGCAATGACAGGAATGGGATACGAGAAAGGGACGGCGAAGTGGTATCTTGACCGAGTGGAGGAAGTACGTCGTTTTCATTTTCCATTACTTCTCTCAGACACACGCTGAAATGCTTCGTTTAGTTCTAATGTAGTCTTATAATAACTTGTGTCCGTACCTATTAATTTGTTTGCTTCAATTGGTTTGAAAACCTCTTGCAAAAGTTCAGTGGCGTGATTTTCGTCTGTCCAGTTCCTTTGCAATATGGTGAGCTTCAGCTTCAATACAAGACGATGATGGTGAGACGCACTAAGAAATTACCTGGCTTCCTGTCTTCGCAATCGGTATCGACACGTTTGCTGTATTGAAAATACAGCCTTTGAGACCCATTCAACAAGACAAAGGAGAGTTTTCAATTGTGACGTGACTCACGAAGTGGTTTCTTATGACCGAATTGGGGCATGCACAGTATAAAGCCATACACCTAAAATATCTGTGCGAGGTAGTTGTCATACGTGGTCTACGACGATGACGGTGTCAGGATCAGGCCATCGCCCTCATCCAATGATCCCTCGTCAATATACATACATACTCCAATCCAGACTTTTCTTCGGTACTTTCTCTCGAGCCTCCTCCGAGTCTGCATCTGAGTTCTTGTACGTAGGGTGATCTGTATCCTGAAAACAGTCAGAGGCTAAGACAGACAGTTAGAAGTTAGAACGTAGGCTAACCGCCATGATGATGACCTGGGCGCCTGCAGCATTTGCGAAACGCGTAGACATGTGATCGTGGCACGGTGAATGCCACGCGACGCGCCTCGACGGTCGCGTGCTGCGCTTGACCTTCAGCTCCTATTTGCAGCTTTTTGCTGATGTCTTCACCATCATCCTCGCCGCCTCCTTCTAGTTCCTCGTTGTCGCTCCCGACATCTTCCTCAAATGACCCACCTCAAAATACTTCGTCTCAGCCACCGGAGCCTTCGCTATCCCCCTTGCCGTCGCTCTCGAGGCCTTACTCACTGAGAGGAGAGGTGATGACCAGGTACGGTGAGTTAAGCACCCCGTCTCAGTCACCGAGGCGCAAGGACCAGTTAGATAAGATGCCGAGGAGAAATTGGGTATGGGGGGTGAGTACTAGTACCTGAGCACTTTCCTTCCATATCTATCTCGTCTCGGTGGATTCTCATTTTGCTACCTTAGGAGCACGCCGCCAGAGACATACTACCTGCTTCAGTCATCCCGCGTGTCCTCAATCCTAACTGGATCGAATATCGCAGGATGGAAGATTTCCCACTGACATGGTTCGGTGTGCCTTGGGACGAACATAAGGTATACCGGTATGCAATATCTCGGGGGCATGGTGTACGACATTGGGCGGATGAAACTCGTTGGGATGGACCTAAAAGCTGGGCTAAACTCGTTGAAGAGTTCTATGAGAAGAATGGGGTTTATATATGTATGGTCCAGGTGTGGGGATGCGATGAATGGATCCTTGCGTTCTATAATAATCATGATCTGGAACTTCTCTCGATTCACCAGAAGAAGATCGTAAGAGCTGCGATGAGAGGGATGGGGTACGAAAAAGGGACGGCAAAGTGGTATCTTGACCGATTGGAGGAAGTATGTCGTTTTCATTTTCCATTACTTCTCTTGGACGCACGCTGAAACGCTTCGTTTAGTTCTAATGTAGTTCTATGGTAGCTTGTGTTCGTCCTATTTATTTTGTTCGCTGAAACAGAAAGTGAGAACCACCATGGGGTGCCATTCGCGGAACGCGCAGTCATGAGAATGCCACGCGCGCGGCGCGGAGCCGTGTGCTGCGCTAAGCTTGAGCTTGAGCTCCTATTTCAATTTTCAGCTTTTGCTGATGTCTTCACCAATGCCCTCGCCGCCTCCGTCTAATTCCTCGCCGTTGCTCCTGACGACTTCCTCAAATGACCTATCGCAAAATAATTTGTCTCGGCCACGGGACCCTTCGCCATCACCCTTACCGTCGCTCTCGACGCATCCCTCAGTGACAGGAGTCATGATGACCAGGTTCGGTGAGTTAAGCACCTCCGGGTCATCTCAGTCACCGAGGTGCAAGGACCAGTTAGATAAGATGCCGAGGAGAAACTGGGTATGGGGAGTGAGCACTTTCCTTCCAAATCTATCTCGGTGGGTTCTGATTTTGCTGATTTAGGAGCACGCCGCCAGAGACATACTACCTGCTTCAGTCATCCCACGTGTCCTCAATCCTAACTGGATCGAATATCACAGAATAGAAGATTTTCCGCTGACATGGTTCGGTGTGCCTTGGGACGAACACAAGGTATACCGGTATGCAATATCGCGGGGGTATGGTGTACGACATTGGGCGGATGAAACTCGTTGGGATGGACCTCAAAGCTGGGCTCAACTCGTCGAGGATTTTTATGAGGAACATGGGGTTTATATGTGTATTGTTGAGGTGTGGGGATGCGATTCGGATTTCATCCTTGCGTTTTATAACAATCAAGATCTGGAACTTCTTTCGATCCAGCAGAAGAAGATCGTAAGAGCTGCAATGAGAGGGATGGGGTATGAGAAAGGGACGGCGAAGTGGTATCTTGACCGATTGGAGGAAGTACGTCGTTTCATTTTCCATCACTTCTCTCGGACACACGCTGAAACGCTTTGTTTAGTTCTAATGTAGTTCTATAATAATTTGTGTCCGTACTTATTTATTTTGTTGGCTTCAATTGGTTTGAAAATCTCTTGCAAAAGTTCAGTGGCGCGAATTCTCCCCTGCTCCTGATCTGCGTGCCAGGGAAAGTTGGCGCACTGGTTTGCCAGTGGTTGAACGCTTGCGCTTGGACGTATTAAGCTTATACTTTTAGCGACATCTCGTCGAGCGAATCAGCACCGATGGGCTAACAGAAGCGTCATGGTGAAAAGAGGACTTCGTTGTTGAGATGGTTTGCAAAGTCATGAGAAGCCCTGATATCTTTCTTCTTCACCATCCGTGTGCAAACTGGACGACACGGAGGAGTTTAATCAAAACATATCTTGAGTAAACGACAAATGGCATACGTACGTCTAAATAATTTCTGAAGCTTTCTCTCACTCGTCGCACCGACCTTTTAGGTTGAATTTCGATCCAAGAGTGTCTCTAGAGCCCCGCCACTTGATGCCGTTTTCGATGCTCACTTTTGTCTTGCTTTGATCTCTCCAGGATCTCTCTTAGCTAAGTACAAAGTCATCGTACCGGGAATTTCGCGAAGCGTTGAAGGAATCGTTACTACCGGCCCACCCTGCGACGAAAGTCCAGTGCAGCAAAGAAGCGGCTGAAGGTCGTGCTGTAATTTTTTCCCCGTCGTCAGCGTGAGTATATCTGAGTATATCCGTATTTTACCTCCTGGTTATTCCCGCTGACTCGTTTTCCTTAGTTAAATCGTCTTTTTTTAAACCCGCCAGTTTCAGGACCAATGCAGCTTATGTTGTTGTGGTCATCGAATCTCCTGTCGTTCTCAAAATGATAGATTATCTGCGAGGTTTAGAGGGAGAATGCATTCCGACCGAATACGGAGAACCGGGAAATGCCCTAATATGACCCTGGCGGTGTGCTCGCTGATCTCGGGACTAACCCCTATCCCCGGGCAGGATCTTCAACGAAGCAAAAGGTTCGAAACTCTTCGAAGAGCTTATGGACCATGTCTCGGGGAGAGGTAGCATTTGTATTCCAGAAGCGGATTACTTGCCTTCCAACGGGTCTGTTCCACAGCTGAAAAAAAGGATTGCGCTGAGCCAGGTACAGGACGGAGGAAAGGGTCATATTGACACTAAAATCGCGGAAGGGTTCCAACTCATGGGAGAACTCAGGGATTCTCGAAATCCAAGTACGCCGTCTGGACTTATGCGTGGTATGTAGTCTAGGGCTGCAAAAGGGTCTAATGAATGCAAAGCTTTCGTTTTGGGTCGTTTCCTGGTCGCTTCTTCAACGCTTCAGTACACTCAATGTTATCCACCGGCAAGTCGTGCGACGTGGGATGCGTCAGGATAGGTCAGTATGCCTTTGTGGCAACAGATATTTCGCTACACAAGGCTCTTACCTCAAAGGTACATTCGCTTCAAGTTGTCCCTTCTAGCGAATCCTTTAGGAACCCGGAGGACTGGTAAGAAAGGACAATCCAATTGTTCTTTGCACTTACTACAACTGCGCACAGTGTACAAAATCACGGTGGAGCTGTATCAGGCTATACTCTATTCAAGAGCTATTCTTAGCTGGGCTGGCTCTCGGCTCTGTATTTAGGAATCCTATACTCGAAGTCTCAGAGAGTCTCAGGCTGTAATAGGCTGGCCGCTGTAAGTATCTTCTGTGGAGCTAACATCGCGGATCGCTTACTTCGCTAGTCATGCGGCATTGAACATGGAAAGATAGGGAACTAGAAAAATTGGTCCGAGTAGTACCGTATAGCAGTAGCGTCCTCAGGCTCCGCCATCCCTAGAATCTTGAAATACCAGGATACTGGACGGTACACAGCCAGTAAGAAGGCTAGAAGGTTTATTATGAACTTCTAGCTTCCAACTACATAAGCTGCTTTGGAGACTTTGGCGATCCCTTTGTTAGACTGTATGCGATGCTCGGGTCTGCATTGATATTATAGAAGTAGCTATTCAACGCCAACAGATTTAAGTTCAAGAACTGGTGTATGTACTTACATATTTTTACGATATTCGGTATCACTGATTGAGTAAAAGCAGGATTTAACGGTGTCGTCTAGGTTACCAAAGCGGAATTAGGATCCAATAATATTCTATGCTGACTTGAACCAAAAAAAGAAGTATTAATTCACGAGGTGAGGTACGGATGTAGCATGTATCGACAGACAGTTTGTATGTATATGTAAACAAGTAAGCAAGCGGCAAACCACATAAAAAGGAGGCCAAAAAATAAACGAGTGGAAATTTTCTCTTCATCTCTTCCCCTCTTCCCCTCTCCCCCTATCTATCCCTCTGTACTCGCAGCCCGGTAAGCCCGCCCGGCCTACTGAGATGCTCCCGCTCCTCCCCGGCACAGCAATAGCAGCATACGAAATCAAACCTTGGAAGCACGTGAGACGAACAAAAGCAAGGAACAGGGAACAAAAGTCTTTAACAAGTTCTGATAGACAAGGGAGAGCAAGGGCGATGATGAAAAACTGGACAGTCAAAACCTCCCATCAAGCAGCCCACATGAACGGCAAGAAACAATTAAGAAAATCCGGCGCTGTCAACGTTCCGACCTACTCCTGTCACTGAACGGATCGACGCCGATTATCCTTTCCTCCAAAGCATAGCAACAAAGCGAATATATGGAATAATTTAAATAGTGCAGGCGTTAGCGTCAACTTCTCGCTGGCCAAAGTGAGAGGTACGTGTCCATCGGGTGGTGCTTATAGCATTATAGTACGAATCTGAAACGCGACGAGTCCGGAATCAGCATTTAGTTGAGGTAACAGGACTATCGATTAAACCCAATAGAATTTAGGAGGGTTTCACGTACATTTTTGCTTACGATCGCACTGTTGTCCCATGCCATACCAATTGTCCGGATGGGTATCGCGAACGCGAGAACGAATTTGGAATGACAAGCGTTTGTTTTGAACAGTTCGAGATTGATTTGAGAAGAGATGCACGATACATAGAAAAGAAAAAAAAAGATTCATGAGATTCATTTGTTCAGGACAGGGGCAACACGTACGAAAAAGGAGAAAAAAGGAGAAAGGAGCTCCGCCAAGTCCGCCGACCATCCACTCCCCCGGATAAAGACATTAAGATGAAAAATCAATAGGGTGACGCGCTCGTATAGCGCGTCGCGTGCATCACGATACATTAAAGAATAGATAGCCATGCAGGAAAGGCAGACAAAACAAGCAACCATGTAAATCAACAGAAATTGAGCGAAACAGCGCTGTATGTACTTAGAAATGCAGGACACACAGAAACATGAGAGGGACATGATGAAAGGATAGGGGAGGATCAAATGAGTGCCGCGGTTTCAAGATTTGTCCGGAGGACGATGCTACAATCAAAGGATACAGAGAGATTGAAGAAATGTTGAGCGTACGGTTGGTGAAAAGAAGATTAATCCAAAGAGGCGCGTGGTCCACGGTCAAAGGGGGGAGGACAGAGAACAGGGGCACTGGGATTGTCAAAAAGGAAATTCACTCACTCTAATGGGAGAAAATTATCAGTGATTGGCAACGAGATGAGAAACCGACGAAAACTTGCCTTCAACTGCAGCCATTACTACCCTAAGCATGGCAGTGTCCGTCGCGGTCGTGATACTTGATGGTATCGCATTAAGTACGTCACGCAGCGAGAAGCATCAGAATGATCAGAACACTGACTGGATATAGATTTCTCTCTCTTTTGACCTATCAGCTTTCTGGGCGAGCCTACCAAAACGTTTCTTGAAGTATTCACGGCCTGCACGAATGTCGCCTGGTTCACCGTCAAAGTCCTTTGTAGACAGCGGCTAGTCAGCGAGGTCGGGACATGAAGATTCGCGAAATGACATACGGGGAAGAAGTTTTTGATGTCGGAATGAGGTATCTTCTTTTCGAATAGATCGTTCTTGTTCAGGAAAAGAATCTAGCAAACATGCGTGTTATCTACCGAGTTGTCGAGAAAGGGACTTTGAGACATACTATAGATGTTTGCTTGAACCATTGTGAGTGACATATTGAGTCCCAGATAGTCATCGCATCTTGCATTTGATTCTTAATTAAAGTTGGGATTCAGTGACCACATTCAACGAAGAAACTGAAGCATACGCACCGCATCTCGATCTTCCACTAAGCATTGATCGTAACCGCTCAAACTAACCAAGAACAGGATGCTCGTCACATCCTGGAAGCAATGTATCCACTTTCTTCGCTCGCTCTTCTGCCCACCAACGTCGACCATAAGCATTTCGTGATCCCTCAAAGTGAACGTTGTCTCTGTGATACCAATCGTCCGTGCCCGAGTATGAATGATATCTTGCTCTGTGGGCTGATAGGTAGGGTCGAATAGTCGGTCCAATGAGGAGAAGAAATACAACAGGCTACAAAGATGTAAATTATTCATCAGTTAAATAATTCAGACGTAAGTAGAGAGTGGCGTACTTTTCTGGTAGAGCAGCTTCATTCCCTCGTTCCCATGCTCGCTGCACGTTCGGATCTTCCCAAAGCGATTTGAGAGGCTGGTGATAGGATTCAGGGAATGCCTCGCCGTCCCGGATGTCGCTCGCATTCTCGATGAGGTCGACGTAGGGAAGATTCTGCTCCGAGACCTTGAGATCCATCTCCTCCATGGCATCGAGAAGGTACTTCAGACCGCGTGTAAGATTGTCGAAGACGAGCTGTCTGTAGGATTCAATCTCCTGAGGAGAGAACGGCACCCGATGAATCAATCGCATTTGCTGGGGCGACTTGCATATGAGCAGTGTAAAGGCACGGATTATCGAAACAGCTGTACCTTGAGAATGGTAGACTTTCCGGAATCACCAGAACCAAGTAGTAGCACCTGTAATTAAACTTTCAGCAAATAGCGTAAGAATCACTAGAAGAGTGCATACCTTGACTTGAGCTGCCATTTTCGCCTTGGCCTAAAGATAACACGTCGAATTAGCGGTAGATTTCAAACAGAGCGGGTTTATGGGCTAATTACGCACCTCTCTCAGCTCCTTCTCTGCCTGACGATGCAGGGCTTTATCAGCCTCAGTCACCTCCACTCCCCCGGCAGAAGAAATACAGGCACCCATTTAGAGGTAAACGGACAGATACCCAGCTATTGGAGTGAAGGGGTGAACACGACTGTACCAAAGCCGACTTTCGGTGGGGGGGACAAGCAGGGTATCGCAAGAGGCGCTGAAATGTAGGAAGCCCTCCCCGGGAAAGTTGAGTAAGCTAAATGAATCAAGAAGTTGATGATGGAGCCTTTTTACGAAGTCAGCGGAAAATACTGCTGCGGCCTTTTCTCCTCTTTAAAATTTCGCGAATTAAAATACGAAAAGTTGGACAAGGAAAAAAAGAACGAATAAAAAAGACAGTAGAAGGATGAGGGTAAGGTGAGAAGGGATAGCAGCAATAATTCTAAAACGGATTCTCGGTCGCGGCCCTACCACGAGCCTGTTTTCTCACGACTCCCTGATTGCCTGAACCTCGCTTCAAATTCATTTTCGCGCTACTTGTGTACCTTCAATCAGGTAAGAGACTAAAATTCTATCAGCGACTCCCTCTTCTCTCCAGAAGATGCTGGTAACGACCTCAAGAAACCTCATTGACTGGCCTTTCCAATTGGAATCGTTCCTCGAGTGGTCCTGAACTCGTCTGTGTACAAGCGGAATGTCACCGCGGCTATATCATACGTGAAAATTCAAAAGTAACATAATATCCACACACTATTGTTCGAAGCGGAAGTTTTCCCAAGTAAGTATGCACATACGTTAGATCGTCAAGACGATATTGACGATATTTACGTCAGGGTCATCTTCTACTGGATCGCGAAGCGTCGTTTGTCTGCGCTATGTAGGAATCTATCTACATACATCTCAAGAAAGTATTGGCGCAGGATTCAGAACCTAGTTATGAACTGGCTATACTGGCTACCGGACATCCAACGCCTTTGAAATACAATTCCGGCGTTACTATTGCTCCTGGTCTCTCCTGGCAACTGTAAAGTAGCGAAGCGGAGACAGGGGAGGATGGGGTTATAGGATCATCGGGAACATCTGCTTGGTCCGCCATCAATCAGAAGTACGCTTGTATGCCTGTTTTCCGCTATAGCCATGACTCTGAGAGTCGACCGACCAGCGTAGGTCGAGCAACATTCAAATTTCAGGAATCAGGCGACGCAGTTGGTCGCGGGAGCTCGGCACCTTGTGCCGCAGAGAAAATGCGCAGACGACGGAACGGACGTTTCAACGAGACATTTGTATTACTTCGTGACTCGGAAAAGCTCCAGCTCAGGCCAGGGTAAATATTCAGGTATTCAGTACACTTGGAGCATTGTTACAAACTCAATCTTAAAGGACTATATCAAAACTGGGCTGGTAGGCGGCGGTAGCTTATTTCAGCATCCGAGGCATTCTGAACCAGCCTGCAGCCTCCTACAGCTTGCGTAAGCCCTCCTTAGGCTCCTAACCCATATGCTGCCGAAGCGTACCGACGACTGAGGACCGTGAGTCATCCTCCAGTATTCGGTATCAAGTGAAGTGGGTACTTGATCGGGAGCAGAACCACTAGACATCCAGAGAAAGTCTTGGACGCTCAGAACGGAAAACTACGTACGACATTCAGACTTGGTTCCAGACAGCTCACACAACCAATTGAGTATCAGGTTAGTCCAATATCGTATCACATACATATAAACAACTCCCTGAGATTCAATTTTCAGCCCTTTTTTCTTTTATCTGGATCCCAGCCCATTGAGGCGCCACTAGCAAGTATCCAGCGGTATGGCCAGTGGTAAGCGTGTATTCTGCCTGTATTTGTCAAAATAATCACCGAGGTCGGAAGTTGGTCGGAAGTCATCCAGAAGCAAGAATCTGAAATGACAGAATTTAACGCAACCGGGTACATTCCAACACTCTTACCGGTACCGTTTCAACGCCGCTGAGAGAAACACAAGGGAAAAGCAATACAATTTATGTATTGAGCTCATGCGGCGTTTGTCTTGGAAAAATTGGTAAGTAAGAAAATTCGCACTTGGTGTATTCGTTACCCGGTAGATGGGTATGGGTACACAACGAAGTTCGACTCGCGTATACTCATGCCTAATAATGTGGACACTAGCATATATTTTCGTGACGGTATACTTCGTTTGATGTCAGTTAGTCTTCTATCTTCTATACATCATACCTCTCGTGATTTATTTAGCAAGGAACATAGTGTAAGATCAAGACGTCCTCCGAGTCAGGCTGTGACATATACTTCTCAGACTCGTAGTCAAAAATATGAGCTTAACTCACTCGCGCGAGCACACCTACTCATCTCAAGCTCCAGCCTCCAGGAAAGGCTAATTCGTGGACTGGCCCCTACTGGCCCCAGCCACTGGTAAGTCGCAGAACATCTGCTGAAAATTGAAATTTAATTACACGGAGATACTTCCAATGTTTCGTTGTTACCACATATTTTAGCTCAAGTTTCGGTGCCACTGACGTATAGTAGATTAGGCCCCTGTTGGCGAGTCCTTTTCCATCGGCCTATAATCGTATCAGAGTGAGACGGGACCTTGGTCCTTATGGCCTTGAGTCTTGTGTCCAAGGGTTACCAAATCCTGATGCCGACAATCTTTCAGTAAGGATGACGAACTCACGTATAGATCTAGGGGTAAAGTAATGACAGAACGATCTTCTAGCCTAGGTCACTGGTCAGTCCCACAAGCAGAATCACATTACAGATTCACGGATTTCTACTGCCAGTGTGACGCACTGCTTCATTGTTGACAAGTCAGTCCATCAGCCTATAATCGCCACCGGATTGAGCCTGAGATGGAACTTTGAGTCCTATGTATGTCAAGAGGTTTACTAAATCCCGATGCCAACAATTTAAATACGACGCAACTCACGTACATATGTACTTATTTGAATGACAGAAACAAACATTCTCCGAGGTTATTCTCAGTCCTACCGAGTTCAAAGCTATCACTGAACTTGAAACAATTTCGGAAATTTATGGAAAGAACTCGTGAAAAACCCGTAATGAGATATCGTTCCGGGATCGATGTGAGTGTCGCGCTAGCGACACTAGCCTATGAATGGGAGGGTTCCTTGAGAAACGGCACGAAAATAGAAAGGTTGGATCAGATCGCTGGCTCCATATACACATATGAGGCGGCAGAACGTACCGTAAGTATGAGGACTCTGCATTATCACAACCATGTAGGTTGAGGAAGTATGTCGTGAAAAGAAATCAGAAATCGAATGTATTCAGATCCAACACCATATGATTCACGAGGACTCGAGCGGTGGGTCAATTGACCATCTGAATTCAGCAATTAAGATGGATATACCGGGAGCTGACTTGGATCCTGGTAGAGTAGTAGACAGGGGTTTACTGAAGCAAGTAAGGAAGAATGAAGGAGGAAATGAAATCAGAATTCCTCAGACTGACTAGAGAACCTTGAAGAAAGAACGGGTATCCCAGGCCAGCGGTCTTGGTACTTGTAATTTAAGGTACCCGCGCATCAATGAGCGACAGATTACAATTGAGATGTCGGCGCAGACGGGTGCTTCGAACAAAGATGGGAGCTATACAAGTGAAACGAGTGTGATGAATATGTATGCATGATATATCAGTCTCAAACGAACCACGGGGCAGTACTAGGCGGTGATGATCATCAAGGTGGAAGGGATTGGGTGAGTCGTTCCCAACAACGCCAACGATGCCCAGGTGCTTCGAGTTATCCCACTAATATCTTCTCTTTGATGACTTGATGGTTCGTGATGCTGAAAGCAATTTGCATGGTCGGTCCCAACATTCCTAACAATACCAACAAATGAGAGAACGTGAGCCCTGCCGTTACCAGTACCCACATAATAATGATGTTCGCGAACGAGAACAGATTTCCGGAATCATGGAAAATTACAACCAATTGCGATGTATATATAGGCTTCGAAGGTAAGTTGGAGGGAAACCAAAGAGCGCGACAATGAAATATGGAAAGGTGTGGTGGGTGGAAGCGTGCAGGCTTCGTTTATGATCTGTGCGGTTCCGCCAGGGGCCATTTGCCAACGATGTGAAATACGTAGGGTGTTTCGACCATCCCAAGATGTTGAGCAACATTCCAACGGCCACCTTTTGAGCCTTGATTGTCCGGAATATTCTGTAACAAAGTCCCAAGGCTGTGAGTTATCAAGTTAATGCTCAACAGTATTTGAGGTGTAAACCCAACAAAGCTTTGAGGCTCGACTGGACTAGTAAGAGCTGGAACTGAAGAAGGTTCAAGTGCGATGCTCATTGAGCTCTCGACGTGCTTCATATCGACTAATTAGTTCGGAACTTCGTTCGTGTCTCAGCTAGGGCCATATACGGTTTCGGAAGCTCTAAAGTTGTGGAGTTTCTACTGCGTTTGCATCTTTGAAGCTCCAGCGGGCAGCTCCACCAGCTTCAGGGTAGCTAATAGAATGAGGACCGAAGAGCGGCCGGCATGCCGGCACCCTCTAGGCTAAACATCGCGGCCCGCCGGCAGCCGTCAGTACCACCACAATTTCCCCTGAGGCCTCTTTGGTCTCGGTTGTCACGATGGCGTCTGATTTGATTCGCATCTGCATCTCCCGTCAATTCTGCTGTGCTAAGAGCTTCAGATGGTCACACCAATTTCATGGTTTCTTGGTTTCTGTCACCTCGTCTTGGATTCATGTTTGAATTACTCTTTCTCCTTGCGATTTTTGTATCGCTGGTCGACTCCCAATTCACATCCTCGAGGAATTTCTGGCCCGCGTCGTACCCTTTGGCCGTGAGGTCGCCGTATTTGAATACATGGATGGACAGTATCAATAATGTTACTACGTCGTTAAATTTTTGGCCTCTTCATTGGGATGATTCCAATGTACGTTCATGAAATTTCTTGTTTGGGCTCCTTTTACTGACAAGGATCTGCCTTAAAGATTATGGGCTGGTCCGGGTTCATACGGATTGACGGTGTAACGTGGCAGTGGATGGGAGAAGCAGGGCCAGGAAATGGCACGACGCTGAAGAATTCAGAAGTTACGCCTACGAGTACAAAGTTTCAAGTCGTGGCTGGACCTATGTTGCTGAACTTGACTTTTTTAAGTCCCATTGAAGTGAGGGTTCGCTTTTTCTCTCTCTCAAAACCTGCTTCTAAGGAAACCTATGGTGTAGCCCTCGGATTGGGTTCGACAGTCGTTACCGTTTATTTATCTTTCTTTGGAGGCAACTTCGCTCGATGGCCAGTCGCACGATGTGCAGGTGTATTCGGATATTAGCGCAGGTATGCTGTATTCACCCCAGGACATCCCGTGGCTGTGATTGTCTCAATATATGCGTCTTAGAATGGATCTCTGGCAATAGGAATAACATCGCGACTTGGAGCACAAAGCAGACCAGTTCCTCTGTTTATCACCAAGCTCAGTTACAGACCCCGCAAAATATGACTGAGATAAATAATATTGCGGAGGATAGCACGGTTTATTATTCGATGAAAATGGTGAGTACTAGTCACCGAGGATGTTTTTCTTTCGCTTCTTGCTGGAAGGATTTGAAAACCATATTCATATTCATTTTCGTAGGTCCCTTCGATGACCTGGCAATCCGGTCAAGATATCGTCGTCCGAGGACAGTTTGGTGGAACGAAAGGAACTGGACAGTTATTGGATCAGCAAGATACAAATTTTCGAGCGATTAACAAGTAAGAAAGAGTTTCTGTGCTACCCACTCTTTGTGTTCTGACATTTATTTCCTATCTTTTTGATTTATAGCGACTTCGTGGTATTTGGCATCTCAGTCGATCTAGGTACCATCCAAAGTACAAGCTCACCTGTGGTTTGGGGATTGGGTCTTGTTCGTGATCCTGTGACCGTTGTCACAAAGGCAGATGGGACGCAACAAAGTCGCAGGTCGTATTTCTGGTCGAATTATACCACCATTAGCGACGCGGTGAGTGCTCACATGTCCGCTACCTACTCCCATGTAGTGACCACCTCACGTAAACTTTCCATAATTACGCAAACTGTATAGATCGACGCCTTCCTAGCAGACTATCCCAATGCTGTTCAGCGTGCTGCGGCCCTCGACCAACAAATCATGAACGATGCGTCAAGCATATCAGATAACTATGCGGATTTACTGTCCCTTGGCGCGAGACAGGCTATGGCGATTGCGGATATCACTCTTGCGCAGGGGAGTGATGGGAACTTGAACCTTTCGGATGTACAGGTTTTCATGAGGGACGTTGGAGTTGGACAGTGAGTGGTGTTCCTTCCGCCTTCACAATCGGTGACACGGAGATGGATTTTGATTTGTGTTCTATTGTGTGATATAGGAGTGCGAATCCCGTGATCACGATCTTTGAAGCATTCCCGGTTTATATGTACCTCAACGCGTCGTTGGGGGGTATGCTTTTGAAGCCACTGTTGGAGTATCAGTCGTCCAGTCAGTATAAGAACGGGTACGCTGCGCCGGATTTAGGTTGGTCTTTCTCTTCCTCTTGCATAAGTCGAGGAGTGTACTGACGATAGTGACATGATATGATAGGATCAGCGTTCCCCGAAGCACTGGGCGATTCATCTGATACGCATACTGAGGGGTTGGAACGTGAGTTTCTGAAATCCTCATTCATTACCATTCGAGAGTAGCGTTTAATGTTCTCCCTTTTTTGACTGGCTATAGACACGGGAGACATGCTCATCATGGCATACGCTCATGCAAGATTTTCGGGTGATGGATCGCTAATCAAACAATATGTGAGTAACAAGCCATACCTCTTCGCCCTGTCGCGAGATGTTCGAGTTCACACTGACGTTTCCTGCAAAGTATACCCTCTTAAAGTCTTGGGCTGATTACTTGGTAGCAAATTCTTTATACACTTCCGGGCAGTAAGTCGTCATCGTCCTTTCTCTCTCTCTCTTCACTTTTCCCACTCTCTCAGCCCTTTGTTAAACGTATATTCATGTTCATGCTAACGCTTCCATATCTACTTTTTCGCAGGACATCCGCAGACGGTCTAAGCAATGGGAACATTACCAATCTCGCCATCAAAGGGATTATTGGGATCGGCGCTATGGCGGGAATCAGTGAGGCTGTGGGGGAGGGGGATGATGCTAGACAATATTCTGTGAGTGATATAGTTTCTCCTTAGTTCGGCTTTTGTTTTGGCGGAGGCGACTTTGCTTTGCCTTGACTCTTAGCAGTGGCAATCGTTGCTCATATATTCCCGCGCAGGTGAATGCATCGACGCTAGCGAAACAATGGGTCAGCCTGGCTTCGTCTTCGGGTCATCTGCTGGGGACGTATGACGGAACGGATGCGAGTGCTCTGATGTATAATTTGTATGCGGATCAGCTGCTGCAGACCGGGCTTGTGGATCAGAGTGTGAGTGTATTACAGGTTGGGATCGTTGTGCTATTGTTTAATGGGAAGATGTACAGGTATATACGCAACAAACGTCGTTTTATAGTAACGAGTCGCAGTCAGGTAAGTCTACCTACAGCGCATAATTCATGAGGATGTGCATTGATGTTGCATTGTGAATGTCTAGCCGCACAATTTGGGCTCCCGTACGATTCTACCATGACGAACCAAGCAAACTCGGTTTGGACGTTGTTCACTGCAGCTACGACGACGGATAATACGACAAGAAATCAGCTCATCGACATGGTTCATGCGAGAGCAGGATTCAATCAGACGAAGGGGGATTTTCCGACGTTGTATAATCCGAGTACTGGAAATTCGTCTGCGGCGAGTGGACAGGCTAGGTGAGATGCCTGTACGCTGCATAGCGGAGATGATCATGCTAACGAGTGATGACAATGTACACAGTCCTGGTCAAGGTGGGATGTTCGCGCTTTTGGCATTGAAGTACGTGGCGCTTTCTCGAGTCTTTTTTTCGGTCATATCCAATCGACTGATCTCTTTATGATTCAGTGTCAACAACAAAACGATTATCTTTCCGGCCCCTGCTCCCCAAACTTCAACCGGGAGTCACTCCAGCAGACATACCAACGCCAGAGTGATCGCAGGTGCTGTCATCGGGAGTGTAGTGGGAGTAGGTGTCTTGGCAGCGGCAGGGTTCTTCTTTTGGAGGAGGAGACATAGGGAGGAGCAGGAGAGGTGGAGAGATGAGATGGCTCCTGTTCCGTTTGATCGGGAGAGGCTTTCGAGGCCGAGAAATGCTGCTGTTTCGGAGGCAACACCTTTCAGTAGTCCTGCTCCCGAAGGGAGTACTCCGGCGTTTACACCGCCGAGAAGAGGAGGAGGAGGGAAGAGGCAGCTCCCGCCTCAGCCTGATGCAGGTCAGCAGAGTCCATCGGAAGAGCCAACGCAAAGTTCGAATCCTACGGGCTTGGATAACCTGTCCTCTCCTACTCAGGATCAGACTTTGACAACGTCGACAGGGTCGAGATCGGATGCTTCGCAGTTGAGGAATGATATGGAGAATTTAAGGAGGGAGGTAGAACAGTTGAGGATAGAGAGGGAGTATGATATGTTGGCACCTCCGCCACAGTATGGGAGTTAGTTAGGGTAATTCTGTTGTTCTCATCTATAGTTATATATACTAACTGCAACAAGGATGTATATAATGTATCATTTCAGCAATGGTGACTCGGCGAAGCAGGAAAGGTAGTAAATTTAGGAGGTACAGTTGACGATTTACTAATGCATAACGTGTTTCTGCGTCATGCATAGACTTGGCCTCTTCCCGAGTTGGTTGAGGGGAATTTATGCATGCATTGTGAATTTATATGATAATTTCACAATACATAGGGCGGAGGGGCTGTCGAGAATTGCCGTCCAAGTGCCGACTCTGTACTAAGCACCCGGCGCTGACAATGTCTCGCCAGTGGACACTTCTCCTCGTCCTTCCTTTAATCTTTAGCATTCATACACTCCTCCGCAGGACTCGGCGTAAGTCTGTCATCGCTCATGGAGAAGAAAGGGTTGCTATTCTAGGTGCATCAAGCGGTATCGGTCGAGTTATAGCGAAACAGTATGCCTCGCGAGGCGCAAGAGTCTGTGTCGTTGGTCGGCGGGAACAGATGGTTCATGACGTGTTAGAGGAGTGTAGAAGTTTGCGAAAGGACAGCGATGATAATAAAGCTGCCGTTTTGGCTGTCACGGCGGATATCTCAAAAGCAGAGGATGTGATACGACTTCGGTCGGTCTTGGAGCAAGGTGAGATATATTGACCAGGTACTGTTTTTAACGCCTCAATTGAATTTGACGGAAATTCAGAATGGTCCGGTGTCGACACTGTAGTTGTTGCTGCAGGTGTATCAGCTACTCGACCACTCCTCGACATTGCAGGTCCTACGTCGCAAAACGAAGACGTTACTATCGATGGTGTTAATCACGTCGTTCAAGTGGCGGATGCCGCATTAAAGGGAAACTATGTTGGGCCTCTAGTTGCTGCAGTGACCCTGGTAAGCTTTTCATTCCATATATGATGCTCGTTATCCAACTCAAAATGTTCTCTACAGATTCCCCTCCTCAAACGTTCCTCCAAATCCCCCTCGATCCTCCTCATATCTTCCTTAGGCGCCGTAATACCTGCCCCAACACGCACTCTATACGGCTCAACGAAATGCGCTTCCCTCCTTCTCTATCAATCTCTCGCAATCGAACATCCTTCGGTCAAATTCTCCTTCATACTCCCTAGCACAGTCCAGGGAGATTTTCGTGCCTCAGCTGTTGACAAAGCTCCTTCTCAGGACCCCGCTACGTCGGAAGGAACAAATACCAAGGGCCTAAGGATGGATGATGTCGCAAGGAGGTGTATACAAGCTGTGGATGAGGGGGAGAAGATGGTCTTTACGCCGTCGATGATGAGGCTTGGACATTTGCTTTATTGGATGTGGCCTTCATTTATTGAACGGAAGGCGATGAAGAAATACAACTTTGAGTCGAAGCAGTAGTTCTTTCACTGGTCCTTTCGAGTCCGGAAAAATTCAATAAGACACGAGGAAAGCTAATTGAATGCAGTATGCAATGTGGAGAGCGAAGTCGACGTTTATCACGATACGTGGTATGCATCCCGACGTCAACCTCCATCTCGTTGCGCTTCACTCTCTTGGGAGTCAACCGCATCCTGTGCTAACCTTTCATTTCACCCCATCAACCTCCTTGTACCGCAGTGTACACGTTCTGACCATGTGAACTTGCACATTCATCGCCGGACATCATATTACTTAGCAGCAAATCCTCAATGCTGTCCGATTCTCCATGACACTCATTCCGAGTCCATTATAGTATCAAGGCTCTCTACTGACAACTACTAATACTTTCTTCAATTTTGGACTACGTTTTTGGCTTTGAAGCAATAGCCTGAGCTCGAACCACTCTCTCCTCTTCAGCTTCAGCGCTCGCCCACCCTCTCGTCGTTGAAAACGCAAAACACTCACGAGTCGCACTCGTACCACGTGACCGTTTGACCAATTGAAATTCTTTGGTCCTTGGAATTAGACACGAAGTTGTCACGAACTTGAACATTGATCCACACATCGTATCCCACCTTAGGAAACCAATGGCGCCTGATCCACGAGTCGCGAATTTTCGCAATCGGATGTTAAAGCTAGAGACTGCAGAGGCCGTGGAGGAATCGTTCGCCGATCCAGATCTAGCAGTCATTGAGAAGATTGTGTTGACCGGAAACACGGTTGGTATTCTTGCAGCTGAGACATTGGGCAAAATTTTGTGAGAAATGTCCCATTTGAAGGTAGTTTGCGATGTTTCTCTGAAATGCGGAAATGATCTTATTTGTGGCGCACAGGTTGCACGACTCAACAGTATCTTCATCACAAGAAGCATCGAAGAAATTCCTCAAGCGCTGCAATACATCTGTGACGGCTTGAGCGAGTGTAAAAATCTAGTCGAAGTCGATCTTAGTTCCAATGCCTTTGGAGTCCGCTCTGTTCAATCGGTCGTTCCTTTACTGAGCAACTGCCTTTCCCTGGAGGTCGTCAAGTTGATGAATAATGGCTTGAACTCGGAGGGTGGCAGAGTGGTGGCAAATGCTTTATTAGTGTCTGCCAAGAAAAGCAAGGATATCGGCCGAGTTCCTAATCTTCGCGTTCTCATCCTGAGCCGTAATCGTCTCGAAGACGGTTCAGCATCCGCCTGGGGTCAAGTTATCGCCGCACATCCTAGGCTCCAGCGGTTTGAGATTAAAAATGCCGGTCTCGAAGAAGCTGGTATCATTGCTCTTGCCTCAGGCCTTTTGCATTGCCAAGATTTGAGGCGTCTCAGGCTTTGCGATAACACGATCGCTAAATATGAAGACAGGGAGGGTACACGTGGCTGGAAGGCTATTTCAGATGTCATCCGTGCGGCGAAGAAACTTGAATACCTAGATGTCTCTTCCTGCGCTCTCAGGACAGACGGATGCGCAAAGATTATTGAGGCGCTCGGGCAAGCAGAGCATCCTCGACTTCACTCCATTCGACTAGACAACAACGACTTCTCTGAGGAACATTACCCTTCGCTCGAGGATGCTGTAGGAAAGCTCCCAGCACTTATCTCCTTGAATCTCTCTTTCAACGAGGGTCTGGAAGATAATACTGCGGTTCCGAACATTGGAGAAATCTTGGAAGGGCGAGGAGGCTCGCTGGAGCTTGAGGATGATGATGATAGCGATGGCGAATCGGCAGAGGAAGACGAAGACGAACAGGAGGAGGAACCCAACCTAGAGACCAAGGAAAAGTCTGCGATCGACAACCTCGCAGATCTGATGAGATCAAATCTCACCATTAATGTAAGTTGTATTCTCTTCCTTTCCTTTGGAAAAGTATAGCTCATCACTCATATAGCAAGATGGACGCACCAATGCTTAATCTGCTCTGTATCTTCTGGGTCCTGTACTTTCTGAATCTCCTCCCTTCGACATGTAAAACAAACCTCGGTAGTATTGTGCAATCACCATATACGTATGCGCGAGGCCTAGGTGGTGTATACAAGCATGTGGACGAGGGGGAGAAGATGCTCTTCATGCCGCCGATGATGAGACTCGGTCATTTGATTTATTGGATGTGGCCTTCGTGGAAGGCATTGAAGTACAACTTCGAGCCCTATCCTGGATCCCGAGTCTGGGGAAGGCTCAGAGGGTTAGTTAGTCGTAATTTCACCCTTTCTCTGCGGACTATGTTCATCATATGATATTGCAGCGTCACCAGTAAAACGAATCGAGGCTCGTTTAGGACTGTGTTTACTCTCATGGTCGTTGCCGCCCGATGTGAACACAAATGGATGATATACTTTACATTGCAAGTATGCGTACGAAAGCAAAGCGAAACTCAGCAACTACATATAATGATACATTCCACGAAAAAATTGATACAAACATCCCAGCTCGAGGCATCCGTAAATCTTCATCTATCCGCGTTTCCTTCTCTTCGAAGTAGACCCTACTGCTGGTGCAGCAGCATCCGGTTCAGCTTTTCGCTTTTCAGCAGGGGCAGGATCACCTCTCAGGGAAAATTGGTTAGTGACTTCACCGTCCCAACCCCCTGCACGAAGAACTGCGTTTCCAGAATCCAATACGGTCGAATACAATTCCAAAGAGAACGAATTGCCCGGTGGACTGCTTTGCTGCATTTGCGCGTACAACGTCGTCAGCCGACCAAGCCAAGGAAAGGCAATATTCTTCCAAGAGTCCAAGAAACGCTGGGGGACCACGCGTTTAATGGAGTTGACCAGTGATGCGTTACCTTGGAGGAGCCATGAACGATGGTATCCCTCGAGGAACAAGCGTTCAAATATGCCTAGCCGTTCAACGTGTATGTGACCAGGGACAGTTTCCTCTCGAGGGCGCATTAGAATGAGGAAGTAGACAAGTACCCAGAGCATGGACTCGAGATCGTGAGCGTAGTTATATAGAAAAGGATATTCCTCCTGTGGCTCATCTGAGACTGGTTGGGCAAATATATTTCGGCCGAACATGAAAGCACCGTTCGCAACTTCTACGGCCATGAAATATGGGGTTCCCTGTACGTCACTCAGTATCAAGGATATATCGACGGATATCATTACTTACTGTTTTGACGTCACCCGTTAAGCTTGCAGGTTGGGTCAGGTCTTTTGCATATTCCAAATCACTCAGCCTGCACACGATCTCCCCGCTCGCGTCCTGATCGACAAGAATGTTTCCTGTAC
>RCHF01001772.1:0-13815 GCA_003987895.1 Neonothopanus nambi | reverse complement strand
CAACTCGTCGCTTACTGTGGGCAACCTTGGCTTGTCTACGCCATCTGCTTCATCTACTACTGTGACATCTTCTAATACCTCGTCCACACCTCACTCCAACCGTTCCTTTGCTTCCTTCAAAATGCGGATGTCACGCTTCCTACCCGGGTCGCATTCATCTTCTGCTCCCTCTTCCATGATATCATCTCCTATCTCTTCTCCGAGACATAGCACGTCTGATTTCCTCCCACCTCCAAGCCCAAAGAAGGCTGTTCGGTTTTCAACGCCTCCGCCTGATTTGGACTCAACGAAGGAATAACGGTGGTATGAGATAAAGTGTGGGCATATATCTATTGATGACGCTGTAGCTTTTTAGTTATGATATTGTTATTCTTTCTTAGCCATATATTTTCTGGAGGACCCATCATACTACTCATGCATCCAGGGTGAATATCATGATCATGTATAGATAGATACCTGATACATTACTATTTCGAGTAGACCACTGCTGTATACGTATATCACGAAATGAAAACCTGTTCTGTTCACGAATCTCAGTCGAGTCTTAGACCAAGCACTGCAATTTCCAGAATAATATTATACCCATCGCGTGACGTCAGCGTCACGGCTCAGCCCAGTTCGCCTGTCCAGAGCTCAGAGCTGTTCTATCACTACCTATTGTCTCCTTTTTTTACTTCTTACCTTTAGACGATCATCACGACCTCTACTCTCATGGCTCCTGTAGAGACCGAATACTATGACCTGGTGCGCAGTTTTCAGCCTTTACTTTGGCATTCAAAGGCTCATTTTGTGCCACGGAATTCAGCTCGGGGTGCCTGTCGATGCTGACGACAATCAGCTCAAGAAAGCCTATCGAAAACAGGCAATGAAGGTCTGTCTTCATTGCTTTTTTGATGCACTTGGTGTGAAGATTGCTGAGACTATCTTATGAAGTATCATCCCGACAAGAACCCTTCGGCCGATGCGGAAGAGAAGTTCAAGGAGATTAGGTACGTTGCGTCAGCTCTCATGGGGTTCTTGAGACTTGAATCTGACTATACTGGATAGCAAAGCATATCAAGTCCTTTCTGACCCCGTAAGCTCTTTCGCTCGGCACAGGGAAGAAAATTGCAGAAGCTCATCTGTCTGAAAAGAATATGCGGGCTGTGTACGATAAGAACGGAAAGTCTATGGTGTGTATCCACAATCATTTGGAGTATACATCCCCTAACTTCATCGGCCGTAGGTGGACAAAGAAGGCGGGATCAATATGGAGGATGCTGCCGGATTCTTTGCTAACGTATTTGGAGGAGAAAGATTTGTCGATTATGTGCGTTCTTGACCCTTGTTTTCTCCAAGATACTCGTCTTATAACGTCCTCTCGATGCATTGCTTCAAATAGATTGGAGAAATCTCTATTATGAAAGATATGACAAATGCCGCTACCGCTATGATGACGGAGGAAGAAAAAGCTGATATAGAGAAACAACTCAACGCAGAGAAAACGTCGACGACGCCGGCCACTCCCGTAACCGGTGGTACCTCTTCCGCTCCCCCACATCCTGACAACGCTTCGGCGGAACCAGCGGGGGCTGACGCAGCCGCTCCGACTTCCGCGCCCACCGCACCATCACACCCAGAAGTCTCCGAGCACCCGATTAACAATTCTTCCCTGGTACCGCATGGTGAAACACCTGCCCCATCTCCTTCGCCGTCTCCATCGCCCAGCGCTAAGGAAAAGGAGAAATTAGAGCGGGACAAGGAAGCTGCGAGGAGACGCAAGATAACTGCCGAGCAGAAGGAGAAACTTCGCGAGCAGGAGAAGGAGCGGCGGAAGGTTATGGAAGCGAGAATATCAATGCTTACGCAAAAGATGATTGAAAGGTTAAGGCCCTTTGTTGAGGCGAAGCACCCTGGAGAAAAAGATGATCCTGAGACGCTGGCTTTTGAAGCAAAGATGAAGAGGGAGGTAGAGGATCTCAAGCTAGAAAGTTTCGGGATTGAAGTACGTGTGAGAGTTCCTTTTCCGAGGGATATCGATAAACTTTCGTCCAGCTTCTTCATACCATTGGAAACGTCTACATGATGAAAGCAACATCATTCTTGAAGTCAAAGAAATTTCTGGGAATGTAAGGCCGCACCATTACCTGCTGCACCGAGATACTCAATCACCTTGAACAGACCTGGATTTTTCTCTCGCTTGAAGGAAAAAGGTGCTTTAGCGAAAGATGTTTGGGGCGTGATTGGTAGCGCGTAGGTTTTTGAAGTACGTGAAGGATGAAATGGAGTACTGATGTTTTTACAGGCTAAGTGTCCGAGATATGATGCTTGTGGGTTGCATGTCTTCTGTCGTTAGAGCAATCTACTTACACCTTCTTTTCTTAGGAAATGGAGAAGCTTCAAGCTAAAGGCGAGCTTGGAGAGGAGGAGCTGAGGGCACTAGAGATGGATGTCACTGGCAAGGTACCTCTTGCAAAATGCTCATTGCTGATGAAACTGGTGCTAATGGCTATTCTGCAGATTATGCTTGCTTCATGGCGGGGTGCTCGGTTAGAAGTGATACAAGTTCTCCGAGAGGTGATCGATAATGTCCTCAAGGAGCAGGGTACTCCCGAGCACGTACTAGTGAACCGGGCCAAAGTGAGATATTTCGTCATCCCGTATTCAACGAGACTCATGAGTAGCATTAGGGATTATTACTTACCGGCGCTATCTTCAAAGCCGCAGAACCCGACGAATCCGATGAGGAACGGCGTGAACTGGAACGGTAAACATTCGTTCATTGTTGATGACACTCCACTGATGTTCTAATCGATGATGCGCCATTTTCAGAATGGTAGCCGAGGCCGCTCAGCCGAAGGCTAAACATCACGCAACGAAGGCAGCGAAAGCCAAAAGGGAAGAGATGCTCAAGCAGGCACAAGCAAAGGAAGCATCGAAAGACGAGGCTCCTGAAGCTGGCCCAACAACCCCTTGAGCGCTGCTCACGAAGCCAATAACACGATTTGTAGTGCTTGTTGTATGGAAGTTGGCGCTCGATTTGTCCACTGTTTTCTGCCCTATTAAGACTGTCACGATTTCATGATATTTCATTGCTTACTATAATGTTTGTTTTTTAGTTGTGGATATTCGGATCTAGGTATATAACAAAGGGCTTACTACTTACGTTTTTACGGTGTACATAGACCTTTCCTCCCGGCAACATTTTTGCACTAATACTTCTTACTGGCATTAAAATGCGTATCTTGGTGTGGGTAGGTAACCTGTGAGCAGGCTAAGACTAGAGATGTGTATCTCGATGTGAATAAGTAACTGAGAACACTGCCAAACTACACTACTTTCAAGTATAATGTATATGTACCACCAAAAGAATGGAGCATCAGTAGAGTTCAAATGCTTGCGTACGTCGTCGACAGGATCATAAGGTTCATAAGTGGATTGTTAGTACACATGGTCCGTCGAATACTACCAAAGTTCTTGACCCTCAAACTTGCGATTGAAGACAACTAGAGAAAGAGTCTTTCATCTGCGCCGAAGTCAGGATGCGATGAAAAGAGGCCAACAATTGAACAGACCTGCTGAAAGAGCTTATCGTCCTGTAGTAAACGTAGCGACATTAACGCCAACCCCCGTGTGACCGTCATAGTAGCTGCATGTGCTTCTTTGGTAGCAGAAGCTCGTGCGAAAGCGGGGGTATGATTTCCACCGTACAATTCGGTAGGAATGGCTGTATAGCGGAATTAACAAAAGTATGTAGAAAGTAAATATGGAAGCTGTACCAAACGATGGGTGTAAAGAGGGAAGGCCTTTCGGGATTACCCTGTGTCAGAAAAGTCGAATAGAGAATTGTGACGAGTATCACATACGATAAGATACGTTACCCTTTATCATTGAGTCAAGTTAGCCCAGGGTGTCCAGAGTACTGATCGAAGGCTGCACTTACGAAGTCCGTTGAAGCCGTCGAACCTTTCGATTGCCCTTCGAACCCATAGCGGGTTTTCATTACATCACGGAAAACGTCGGCTTGGGAAATTAGATGAGTCGATATAGAGGGTATGTGGCCAACTTACCAAGTGTAGAGTTGTGTTTCAGATCGTGGTAAGGTTGACTTAGTTTGATCTTTACTTTACACGATGTAGCTAGTGCAGCGGCCCTGGGAAATGAAGGTGGCGCACATTTAACGTGTTATAAACAGTAACTCAACGGTGAGATAGCCAAGAATAGAAGTCTTACTCAAAGCAGTTGATGACCCTTTCGGTGAACGCGGCCAGCTCCGCGTAGGTAGGAGCGCGGACTATCCACCGTAACTTAGAGTAATCAGGAATCACTAAACACAGTAAATGAAGTAAGGAACTATTTCTTAGTGACGACGGAGAACACACGAACCATTTGGCACCCAGTTCTTTCCTTCAATAGTCCCGTGCATACGATGATCTGGTTTCATCTGCTGTCGAAGAACCGAAAGGCTTGAATAAGCTAAGAAAGCTGCATCTAATGCATTCGTTCCCTCCCTGAATTCTGTTAGAAACATCGCTGAGTTGAAAATACCGGTAACTTACCAAGGTGCCCCACCCGCGTGGGCGCTACCTATTTGATCAGCAGACGGAAACAGGTGGGATAGTGCGGATGCAGACCTTTTGCCAAAGTATTCGACTTCAAGGGATTGTAAAGCAAGTGATGAGCCTATATTAAAAGTTTGAGGAGGTCCGGGAGATGGATGACACCTTTATTCCCATTAGCTTGAGCAACACATGACTAGATGAGATACTTGCATGACGCAGAAGTCCATATCCTGGTATCCTCCACGGTCGAGAAGGATAATCTTCCCCCCACCGCCTTCCTCAGCTACGGAAGGTCAGTAAGAGAAGACAGATGACGTACTAGGGATACATGCCTGGTGTCCCCAGAAGAACAATCTTTCCTGGGATATTGTGCGTTTCCAATGCAGCCTTTATGGCAACTGCTACCCCACAGCCGCTGACAGCGATAAGATTGTGACCGCAGGCGTGGCCAATTCCTGGAAGAGCATCCATCTCTTATAAACCCCGGCAAGAAGTCAGCATGACACGCAGCTGCAGAAATAGCATCACTATTACCCGAGTTAATACCAACAACTCTTCCTCCAGTCCCATGTGTATATTCAGCTCGCCATGCCGTATCAAGACCAAGATATCCTTTAGTGACTTTAAAACCCTGGCGCTCCATGAATCCTGTTAATGTATCCTGGGCGAACCTAGTACAGGTTGATATGAGATTCAATGCAGAAGTTCACGGAGTGACCGATACCAGACCGTTCCTGAAATTGAACTTCTGGATGACCTTGATACGTTCAAAGTACTAATCAGTGTATACGCAAGCAGGCTTGAAGGCAGAGGACGATTACCGTGAATATCCAAGCTCATTTTGCGTAATTGAGGATTGAGTTCATCCAGCTTCCTGTTTACCGTTCGATCCAGATCATCTATGAAAGAACAACTATCTGTTGGTGTGTACGGAGGTAGACATGAGTCTGACGACCAGCACTCTGCTGGCGGACAGTAGCCGAAGTCACAAGCAAAATATATTGATTCACTCTGCAATTTCGTTGTAGGTGGCTGAAGTGCAGATAATGAAAATAGAGTACCTTCTCGTAGACAGATGGCGTAGACGTGTCTGTGGAAGCTCTTCGGGCGGTACCTATTTGCTCTGTAACGCGAATACGACGCGTCCGTGACTTGAAGTGACTGAGAATGCCAGTGAAGCATCCAGTGCGGGATTCATGCATGCTCATCCGAGCAGCGGTCATGGAAGATGTAGCGAAAATGGAGAGGGTCGACCCTGGGTCCTGCAGAACGATATCATTTAAGAGGAGATAAAATCCTTGGAAATTCTTCATGTGCGCTGAACGATTCGCTAAACCTTTTGATCCCGATCATCTCCTTTCCGCCGAAACCGGACTTGAGTCAGCTATGCTGCCCTATGCACAGTACTGATGATATGTCCGGTGTCCACTTTCTATCCTGTTACAGGTGCCTGGGTTATGGGGCCAGAGCATCGCCCGCTGCTTGGTGTAAATTGGATTCGGTCGATTGGCGCGCAGCCGAATGGCGCAAGACGGAACGCAGGCCACTTTGCAATCTGTTGCCAGGATCCGGATTTTAAAGTAGGCGGAGCAATAGGGGAACGTTTCGTCTGCCCGCGGCCGACGGACGTCGAGAGAGTCGGGGCTCATTTCCATCCGTCAACCAGTGCCACTATGGCGACTGGAACACTTCTGGAACTCCGCGCGAATTCACAAGTTGACACTGTCAGCAGCATCAACAAGGAAGAACCATGGGGTAAGATGACAGATAGAAGGGCCAGCCTCGGGTCACCTGTACAGTGGAGAGAGAGTCGATTACTGCGTGACGCAGGATTTCTCGATTTGTGCAATGGACCATTCTTCTCGCACAAGATCGTGGGATTTGGATGGATGGAACATCAGGGAAATGGCTTCAAGAAGCAGAGCAGAATTTAATAAGTTCAATTTACACAGCGCCATTTAGCAGGCTTGAGAGCACGCAGGAAACAGGTTGCGTTATGTCGCGTACATTGTCTGTCAATTGTCCGCAAAATTATAACTCCATGACTCGGATGTGCGGATCACATAGTGAGTTTATACAAATTTCGTGGAGTCACTAGAGTTGTAAGCGGGAAAGAGGTGATTGGGATCTGTACTTGGTCAAAGCAAGAAATCAGGCAAGAAAAAAGCCCATGTGTAAAGATGAAGCCTTCTGCTTTCAACAAGGGCAAACTACTCGTCACACTGTCACTGTCACGCTCTCTTGTCACTTCGGTATTGAGCTTCGAACAGTCATGGCGTCTGCTATGCAGACTGTTCAGACTGACGTCCTCACCACAATATTTCAAGGTCTTAAAAGCAAGACTCATGAAGCACGTCTTCAGTCCGCCGTGGAACTTCGGCGCTATGTTCGTTCGGATCTTACCAATCCATTCAACTTACTGAAGCTCACCTCACAGGTCGCGACCACTGTTGCAGAGATGTCTTCGGATACTGCTGCAAAGCTTTGGGACGATAACATAAACAGAAGGATTTTTGACTTAATGCATAGCCAAAACACGGCTGAAAACTTTGGTGGATTGTTGGCAATCGGTATGTTCCAAGTTCCTGTCTAGCTGTATACTCTCTCACTTCGTCATTTCGACTCAACACTTAGATCACCTACTGGATATTGATGGTGAAGAGACAATAGAATCTAAACGCAACCTTTTTAGATTTTACAACTACGTGAAACACCTACTTCCTAATCCCGATGTCAATCTCATGCTAGCCGCGTCGAAAACGTTGGGCCAAATCGCGGAAATAGGTGGCTCGGCTTTCGGAGAACGCTTCATGGACTTTGAAGTTCCTGCAGCTATTGAGCTTATGCACCCCGACAAGCAGGAGTCGCCAAGATACGCAGGAGTCCTGATTCTAAAGGAACTCGCAAGGAACAGTCCAAACTATTTCCATTCGCATATCAACATGGTTTTTGAAAACATCTTATTACCCCTGCGGGATCAGAGGGTTATCGTCCGTGAAGGCGCTGCTGAACTATTAGCTGCTTGCCTCGAAATCGTCACCCAGCGTGAACGTCAGACACGTAGCCCGTACTTGACAAAGATCTTGCAGGATGCGCAGTCCGGCCTAAAGCATTCTCAGCCTGAAATAATTCACGGATCATTGCTCACTTACCGTGAGCTGTTATTACACGCCGGAATGGTCAGTCTTCGTTCTCTCAATTAGGTGGTAATTAACTCCCGTCGTACTTTCTAGTTCATGAGGGAAACATTTATGGATACAGCTGAGCAAATACTTCGGTTCAAGTCTCATCGAGATAGTCTAGTCCGCAAGATGGTTATTACGATGATTCCTTCGTTGGCCGCTTACGACACTCAAACCTTTACTGAGCACTTCCTTCACAAAGCCATGGCGCATCTATTAACTCAGCTAGATAGGTCTAATGAGCGCCATTACGGTTCGTACCTTTCTTCAATCTCCCTCTCGTTCACAAATCTGATAAAGTAGCTATATACAGCATTTATTGCCATCGGTCATACTGCTACCGCCGTCGGTAGTGACATGAAGCCATTCTTAGAGTCTATCATGAAGCAAATCAAGGCTGGATTGCAAGCTCGGGGGTATGTTTTATCATGTTTCACTGCGCCCATATTTTCTTTTCTCATGTATTTTACAGGAGGAAAAACGCCTTATCTGAGGAGCCGATATTTCAATGCGTCGGAATGTTAGCTTCAGCTGTGGGCCCAAACTTGACAAAACTATTACATGATCAACTGGACTTGATGTTTGCGTCTGGCCTCAGTGAACCCTTGCGTCAAGCACTCGCTGCTATCGCCCGCCACATTCCTCCCTTATTGAGGACCATTCAAGGTCTGTTTCTTCCGTAGTTTTTATCATGCCCAGGGTTCATATATCTACATTTGTCTATAGAGCGGCTTCTGGATCTTTTATGCTTAATCTTGAGCGGACAGCCTTACAAGCCATTAGGAGCGCCTCCTTCATTGGGCAGGAACGAAGCAACTGCTATGAGCAGGGACTTGAACGTTTCTCAGGTTTATATTAATATTTTCTGATCACTGATCATGAATCTGAATCGAGTCTCTCTCGTCAGGTTGCTGCGAACGGAAAAGATCCTGAACTTCTAACTCTGGCACTCTCCACATTAGGTTCTTTTGATTTCAGCGGTAAGTACACCTCTCGTTTTTTCTACTATTGCTTTGTTCACAAAGTATTAGGGCATACGTTGAACGAGGTTGTTCGCAGCTGTGCACTACCATACTTGGAAGATGACCATGCTGAGGTGCGGCGAGCGGCTGCTCTTACTTGTTGTCGTCTCTTCGTGAGAGATCCAATATGCTACCAAGCTAGTAGTCATGCAATTGAAGTCATTAGTGATGTCCTTGACAAACTATTGACCGTTGGTATTGCCGATCCAGGTGAACTCCATACCTTTCTTGTTATCTTTTGCATTGACCTCATCATATTCACTGTTCCTAGATCCCTCAATCCGGCAGACCGTCTTATCTTCGTTGCATGAGAGGTTTGACAAGCATCTTGCTCAAGCAGAGAATGTTCGATCATTGTTCATCGCACTCAACGACGAGGTCTTTGAAAACCGAGTCACTGCTGTGACGTTAATAGGACGTCTTGCGAAGCACAATCCAGCTTACGTCATGCCGTCCTTGCGAAAAGCTCTCATTCAACTGTTGACAGAACTGGAGTACTCTACTGTACGGTAAGGAATTTGACCCACTCGTATGGTCTGACTTGTCGCTTATGCCGAGCTTAGGCGTAGTCGTGAAGAGTGCACTCGACTTTTAACCCTTCTAGTCAGTGCTACCCAACGCATCATCAAGCCTTATGCGCTCCCGATGTTACGTGTGCTATTGCGGAAAGCCAATGATCCCAACCCCACGGTTGCCGCGAATATCCTGATGTGTCTCGGGGAACTGACGTGCGCGGGAGGAGAAAGCGCAATGGCAAATATACAAGAGCTCATGCAGGTGATAATGTCCAAGCTGTCAGACACATCTCTTATCAAACGGGATGCTGCTTTACACACGCTTGGCCAAGTGTGCTCCAGCACAGGGTATGTTATAACGCCCCTGGTTGACCACCCTCAACTGTTACAAGTCCTCTGGAAAATCTTACGCACGGAGCCAGCCCAACAAGTACGACGAGAGGTCGTGAAAGTGCTAGGTATTCTTGGTGCTGTCGACCCGTACAGACGCAAAGTAACTGCCTTTTCGATTATTTTCTTCCGTTTGCTGATCCATTCACAGGACAGAAGCACAGAAGATGACAACAGCGAAACGGGTGTGATGGCCGTGAATCAAGTTGCCGTTGCGCAGGCCGGACCCTCCAGTGCTTCAGATGATTATTTCCAGACTGTGGTTATAACGTCACTATTGGCAGTCCTCAAGGACCCTGCTCTCAGTAGTCATCATCACGCTGTGATTGAAGCAATTATGTCCATCTTTAAAACTCAGGGGCTCAAATCTGTACCTTTCCTGCCGCAGGTTTGTCCTTATCTTACCTGTGCGGTCTAAGTTTTGCATCTTAATGTTGTATCAGATAATACCTGCTTTTGCAACGGTCACGCGCAACTCCTCTGCTCGTTATCAAGAGTTTCACCTACAGCAGCTTGCTATTCTCGTCGGTATCTTGAAACAGCACATTCGCAACTACACCCCTGACCTTTTTGGTCTCATCAACGATCTATGGGAGAACGCCACTCTTCAGCTTCCTATTGTGTCACTCATTGAAGCTCTGGGTAAAGCTCTCAATGCAGAGTTCAAACCGTTTTTGCCAGGAATTATCCCTCTAGTCCTTAAAGTCTTCGACGGAGATCTCAGCGACAAGAAGACGAGCACGCAAATTAAGGTCCTAGATGCTCTTCAGACATTCGGGGCGAATATTGAAGAATACCTCCACCTTGTCATACCTGTCATTGTCAAGTCGTATGAGCGCATTGATGGGACGACCGCCTTGCGAAAGAAGGCTATACAAACTATCGATGGATTATCAAAGAGAGTCAATTTCTCCGACCATGCTTCACGCATCGTGCATCCATTAGTTCGAGTCCTTGATTCGTCTAACGCAGAGCTACGGATTGCAGTTATGGAGACTCTTTGCTCCCTCGCCATTCAGCTTGGCCCAGACTTTGCAATTTTCGTTCCCACAATAAATAAAGTAATTAGAAATTTTTGGCTTGCAGTGTCGAATCTGACTTTCGGTAATGTATAGGCCTTGATACGAAATCGCATTACCCATGCCAGATACGAAGGTCTCATCTCCAAACTTCTCAACGGTGAGAGGTTGCCGCAGGAGGCCGGGGCGCACGAGTTAATGTATGGGTAATTTCATCAGTTCGGTGTCTTCATACTGATGCCTTTTTCTGTTCAGGCTTAACGAGAGCTCGAAAGGGGCTGAGTTCTCGGCACCGGCGGAGGCTGCAAAGATGGCTGTCAACCAGCAGCATCTCAAGCAGGCTTGGGACACATCTCAAGTCACTACAAGGGATGATTGGACTGCTTGGATGCACCGACTAAGTGTGGAATTCATGAAAGAGTCCCCTTCGCATGCTCTCCGTGCCTGCATGAGTCTTGTAGATATTCATCCCCCACTTGCGAAGGAGTTATTCAATGCAGCCTTCTTGTCGTGCTGGGTGGAGTTATATGATCAGTATCAGGTTTGCAAGGTGCTCTTCTGACAAATACCCTCCATGACTAATTGACTAGTACTGCAGGAAGACCTTGTTCGTTCTATTGAAACTGCAATTTCTTCCACGGCAGCACCGTCGGAACTGATTCATAGATGGCTCAACCTTGCGGAATTCATGGAACACGAAGAGAAACCACTGCCTATAGAGCATCGTACACTTGGAGAGTACGCATTGAAGTTCCTTGCATATGCCAAAGCTTTGCATTACAAGGAGCTAGAATATTTCTCCGATGCTTCACCATCGACCATTGAGGCTCTAATCACTATCAATACCCGCCTTCAGCAACATGACGCTGCTTGGGGTACTTTGATAATGGCCCGCGAGCAATACGATGTCACAAAGCACGAAGAATGGTATGAGAGACTTGGTCGATGGCAGGAAGCTTTACAGGTGTACAATAAGAAAGCAGAGCTGGATCCAACTGCCCCTGGTGTTCAAATAGGTCGGATGAAGTGCCTTAATGCTCTTGGAGAATGGGATCAACTTGCGGCACAGGTCGACGACATCTGGGATCACGCTAATCATGAGGATCGCCGCGAGATAGGTCCCATTGCCGCTGCCGCTGCTTGGTCCTTGAATGAGTGGGACTCAATGGACGACTACATTGCAACTATGCGTCCTGATTCCCCTGACCGTGCTTTCTACCGTGCGATACTGTCGATCCATCAGAATCAATTCTCAAAGGCTCTAGCACACATTGCTAAAGCTCGAGATCTTCTGGATCCCGAACTCACGTCTTTCGTGGGTGAAGGCTATGTCAGCTCCTACAAGTAAGTCTTCTCTGAACAGCGCTAGTTTGATATACTAATCAAACTGCAGTATTATGGTTCGCGCCCAAATGCTTTCGGAATTGGAGGAGATCATCACGTACAAGCAAAGCGCCGACCAGCCCGATCGACAGGCCACCATGCGGAGAACGTGGATGAAGAGGTAAGGGTACTAAATGTTTTTCACAGTCAATGATTCTCATTGGACATAGACTGCAAGGATGTCAGCGTGACGTCGAAGTCTGGCAGCGTATCCTTCAAGTTCGTACCTTGGTGCTCAAGCCGGAGGAAGCTCCTCAGATGTGGATTAAATTTGCGAACTTATGCCGCAAGTCTGATCGAATGGTCCTCGCAGAGAAAACAATTGAGTCGTTGCTAACAAATTCCACGCACGACAAGGTAGATCCGAGGCTTAGTATGAAGTACCTATTCGAGGTTAATTTTCATTAGGGCCATACTGTTCGAGAACAACAAAGCATCAAGGCTCCGCCAGACGTGGTATATGCCCATATGAAATATACGTGGGCCAAAGGAGAGCAAAGGGAAAGCTACGAACACTTGAGAAGCTTTTCCAATCAAGTTGCTCAAGACATGATGGAGAACGAGCATCAGCGTGCGGGGGCCTCGAAGCAGAGGAATGATCAACTATCTAGGTTGCTTGCACGTTGTTATTTCAAATTGGGCGACTGGCAAGTACAGCTCAATGATAACTGGGGCCCGGTAAGCAATTTAATTTTGGTATGAGTATCAGACGCTCATTGAAACCCTCAAGACCCTTCTTCAAGACATGAATCTAGTGCAAAGCATTCTCAACTGTTATGTCCATGCAACCCGTTACGACCCGGACTGGTATAAGGCGTGGCATACATGGGCACTAGCGAATGTTGAGGTTGTCAGTTATCTGGATAACCAGCGAGAGAGTGGTCATACTGTTCACAAAGCTGTTTTGGCAAATCACGCAGTACAAGCCATTGAAGGTAAGTCGGTTTACAGCTCTCAATGCGTCTTCTGACATGTGTTTCAGGTCTATTCCAATCCATCTCTCTACGCAATCAAGATGCTCTACAGGACACCCTGCGCTTACTTACGCTTTGGTTCAAATTTGGTTCTAATGAAAATGTCAGTGACGCCATGACCCAAGGTTTTGCCAAAGTAGGGATCGACACTTGGCTTCATGTCATCCCACAGGTAAGAGCTTGTGCTTCACAATTGCGTCTATCCTCACTGAGATTGTTATTCGGCTTAGATCATTGCCCGAATTCAAACGCCAAACATGCTGATTAGGCGGACTATTCACAACGTACTAATCAACATAGGGAAACATCACCCCCAGGCCTTGATTTACCCTCTGACTGTCGCCTCTAAGTCTTCCAGCGTGACTCGTGCCGCTGCTGCCACTAGTATCATGAACGAGATGCGCGACCACAGTCTAGAAATTGTTCAGCAGGTACCTAATTGCTATTCATCCCCTGTTGCCCCTCCTCACCACGTTTCAGGCTTTGATCGTCAGTCATGAGATTATACGGATTGCTATCCTATGGCATGAGCAGTGGCATGAAGGTCTGGAGGAAGCTTCCCGACTCTATTTCACAGAGAAGAATCCTGAAGGCATGATTGCGGTACTCGAGCCTTTGCATGCTAAGCTGGAAGAAGTGAGTGCTTCCAGTTCCATGCAAGATATCTACCTAATCTCTTTATACGTAGGGCCCGCAAACTGCTCGGGAAACCTCATTTGCTCAGGTCTTTGGACGTGAATTAATGGAGGCTCGTGAAGCCTGTCGTCGGTATCGAATTCATGGAGAGAC